>CAUYUJ010016303.1:0-35000 GCA_963575745.1 Prorocentrum cordatum
ACCGCCTGAAGACGGGTGTGCTCCAGCGAGCGAGGGGAGGGCCAGGCTGAAAGCAAAGCGCCACATGATGGCGAGGCCTGGCAGGCGGCGCGAGCGATGAGCCAAAGGCTGCATGTCAGCTCGCATCTTTAGGTACCCCTGCATGCTCATGTACATTGCAACAAACACACCCACAGCAAGATGACAGGTGTCCCTACACCAGGTAGCTTGCTCGTGCTGCTGCCAAAAATGACATTATATAGCAAGGAGGAGGTACGACGAGAAGTGAGAAGGGATGCCTCTGAAGGCGCTTCCTCGGAGGGCTGAGGCGGGCCCTCTGAGGCACCTTCAATAGGGTTCCTGTGTGGCCCGCCCTATGTCTTTGCCTTTGTCAGCCCCTGGGGGCCCCGTCCCTGGGGTGACCTGGCCTGGCTGGTCGATCCACCCGCAGACAGCCACGGGATCGGCAACTGGTGCAGCTTCCTCCTTTTTGGTATCGAGGGTGGCCACCTGGGGCAGGTGGATGGTACCCCCCGTGAGGTGCCCGAGGAGGGCCTGGATGTCGCCGCGCAGTGCAGCAGCTTCGGTAGTTGCCGTCTGCTGCTGCGTGACGACGGTGGCAAGCCCTCGTTCCAAGCCTGTAACGTGCTCCGTGAGTGTGGCCTGGGATGAGAGAACGCCCGCAAGCTGGACCTGCATGTTGTCCACCGTGTTGGCAAGCAGCTCGTGCTGTTGTTCCATGTGTTGGATGCGAGTCGTAGCGGCATCTGACAGTTTAGGGGCCGTAGCGAAGCGTTCGCCGAGGGTGTTCGGTTCGCGCGATGCCACGCTGAATTCGTCCTCTGATGAGAGGATCTCGACGTCGCCTGGTACCTCGGCGGCTGCGTCAACGTGCCCTTCCGTGTGGCCCCCACCTTCGGCCGCCCCCGTGCCAGGTTGCGGGTCATGCCCGTCCCCACCTGGTCCTTGGACGGCCGTCTGCTCGGCAACTCCATCCGTGCCGTGCGGGGGAGCAGAGGAGCTGCGGCCTGGAGCGCCGTGTGATCTTGCGTGCGGCGTGGCGTCACGTTTCCCGCTGGAGGATCGGTGGCGCTTGGCTAAAGGCTCCTCCTTGGGGATCGGGAGCGGTGCGACGCCCTTGCCTTTGGGCGTGGCAGTCATGAGGTCGTGGAGGTAGGGGCTCTGTGCCGCTTTGGTTAGGAGTGTGCCCGTGGCGGGGCTGAAGCCGCCACCACGGGCGGGCGGCGTCACAGGCTCTGTGATAGTGGTAGGGGTGACAATGGTAATCGGGAGCGGTGCGACGCCCTTGCCTTTGGGCGTGGCAGTCATGAGGTCGTGGAGGTAGGGGGTCTGGGCCGCTTTGGTTAGGAGTGTGCCCGTGGCGGGGCTGAAGCCGCCACCACGGGCGGGCGGCGTCACAGGCTCTGTGATAGTGGTAGGGGTGACAATGGTAACGTTGTCCCTCTTCGGCCCGACCTCAGCCAACGGGGCCTCGGTGATGCTCCACGGGATGGGGCACCCTGCGACCTGTACCGTATATGTGGGTGGGGGACGATGAGCGCGCACTAAGGCAAACTGCGCCGAAGTGGCTGGGTCCCAGGCGGCGTGGTAGACCTCACAGTCCCATTTGACGGGCGGGCCCGTGAGAGTCTTGGCAAGCTGAGTCAGCGTGGCATGGCGTGCCGCAATGCCCGTGATGCGGTATCGCGTCTTGGCGAGAGTGGCTTCGCAGCCACGGATGCTGACGGCAGCGGCCTTGGCGGCGTCTGACCACGTGCAACACGGATCCCCAATAAGCCTGACTTGCCGTGCCTGACGACTCCTAGGGCTTTGAAGTCCACCGACTTCTGGAACGCCTCTGCCATCGTGATGGGCTGGCCCTCGGGGAACCACACGGTCTGGTACTTGTCTGCCGTTGGCTCGTCCGCACCTACGTTGCTGAGGTCGTAGGTGGCGCCGAGTTGCCCCGAACCCGCCAAGACCTTGTCAACTGCTTGAAGACTGACGCCGAAAGTGGCAGCCAGGGACCTTTTTCCGACACCAGATCCGTACCTGCCTAGACTTTTGCAGGGTTCGAGGATAGTGACGACTTTAAAGTTGCCGTGGAAAAGGGCCTTGAAGGTGTCCTGCAGCTGACTGTCGAGCTCCTGGCGGCGAGCGTCTTTCTTAGACTCCCTGTGCTTTTGGTTTTGGCGCGCCTTGTCCTGTGGAGCGGAATCCCCTCGGAAAGGACCCTTGGCGCGTGGACCACCGTTCACGGGGGCGCCTCCCGAAAACTGATCCTCAAAGGCCTGATGCATGGAGGGGACTGCGGCGATGGCTTCGGTTTCATGTATGGTCACCCGAATCCAGCATACGTGGTCGGCAGGATCAATGGTGGCGACGGCTACTTTTTCCGTGCAGGCGACTTCCTTGGTGCCCAGCTGGTACACGGTCACGGGGACGTGCGTGTGAACCACATTGGGCGCCTTGGGGTGGCGCTTCAGCACGGGGACGGCGAGCTCGGTGCCGACGTAGTTGTCGTTATTTGAGAGAGAGAGAGAGAGAGAGAGAGAGAGAGAGAGAGAGAGAGAGAGAGAGAGAGAGAGAGAGAGAGAGAGAGAGAGAGAGAGAGAGAGAGAGAGACCGGAGGAGGAGAGAGAGAGAGAGAGAGAGAGAGAGAGAGAGAGGGAGAGAGAGAGAGAGAGAGAGAGAGAGAGAGGGAGAGAGAGAGAGAGAGAGAGAGAGAGAGGAGAGAGAGAGAGAGAGAGAGAGAGAGGAGAGAGAGAGAGAGAGAGAGAGAGAGAGGAGAGAGAGAGAGAGATAGAGAGAAAGAGAGAGAGAGAGGGAGAGAGAGAGAGAGAGAGAGGGTGTTGTCCTTTCTCAGCTCAGCCTCAAGGTCAGCATTCAAAATGTAGTCGACGTCGTCGCCGCAGGCGTCGAACAACCCGTCAAACCCGACATCGACGTCCCTCAGCTCATCCCCCGAATCGAGCACGTGCACCGCCGCAGCGACGTCGGCCACCCTCTGCCTCTCAGCATTCGCGATCTCATCGTCGTCGCCCTCCCAGGGTTGATCAGGGCCCAGCGCGGCCGCTGCGCCCGCCAGCAAGTCACCAGGGTGAGCTCCAGGGCGCTTTCCGCTGAGCCTGCGAGGCCGTCCTGACCGGAGCCTCACATCAACCCGATGGATAATTGCAGCATCTGTCATAGACCCCAATGTCCACGCCAACTTTGCCGCGCAACAGCGAATCCGCCCAGGGTCGCCCGCGGCCATTTCCTCGCAATATTCGAAGATTATGTCCAACAAGGACCGATGAACGAGAGCTGGGGGAGCAAGTGTGCCATCCCCAAGTTTTCTTCTCGAAGGCCGTCTCAGAATGGTAACCTTCCCGGAGCACTCGAAACCGATGTCGCCCCCGTCGCTCCCCATGTCGACGTCCGCCTGAGCAGTGGGGGCGGGGGCGCGCGCGCCCTGAGGAAGAAGAGGAAGAGGAGGAGGGGAGGAGGAGGAGGACCGATGAGGATTGAGGAGGAGAGCAGCATCACCAGCAGGCAGCAGCAGCAGCAGCAGCAAGGCAAGGCAAGGAGGGGGGGGGAGGGAAGGAGGTCCACCCCCAAGTGAGGAAGGGAGAAGGAGGCCGGAGGCCCCTCCCTTTTCCGCAGGTGCGGCCCGGCCCCGCCTGCCTGGCAAGGCCCTGGGCAGCGGGCCGCGGGCGCCGGCCCCCCCCCCCCTCCGCATCTCCCCCTCATCATCCTCCTCCCTCCTCCTCCTCCTCCTCCTCCTCCGTCCTCCCTCCTCCCTCCTCCCTCCTCCTCCTCCTCCTCCTCCTGCTGCTGCTCCTCCTCCTCATTTCCCTGCCCCTCCTCTCCCCCCCTCCGCTCCGCCCCCCTCCCGGTTCGGAGAGGGGAAGGGGGGTCTGGCTCGGAGGGGAGCTCCGAACCAGAATGCGTTCGGGTTCGAAGACGGGGGGCTCCTCCCCCCCCCCCCCCCCCTCCTCCTTCCCTCCCAGTCGCGCCTGGCAGCGCCAGTGGCGCCTGTCGTAGAGCAGGGAGGGCAACCGGCAAGTCGTAGCGCCACCGCAAGACAATTTGTGCGCACGCTCGGGCGTCCATGTAGCTTTTTCACGGAGCGGCCCCAGATCGGAATCGCTGATGTCGTTGAACATGTTGGCAACCACCTGGGCGCTCTTGGGGCTCATGAGTCGCAGCTCTTTGGATAGGTGAGAACTGATGTCGCTGGACCCAGGTAATCCAGCAGGTTCGGGGGCCGCATCAGGATTGCGCTCAGGCTGCGGATGCGACCAACGGAGCTCACCCCCCCCCGTCCTTCAACATGGCCCGAGCAGAGTTGTACACCAGAACGCAATCGTTCAACAAGTCCTGTCTATCATATGCGTCTGTTGCCAAATGGAGTCGCCGTTTCACCGTGTGCCTGCAGGACAGCAGTGGCCATTCGATACTTGGGGCTATATTGGTCATCATCTTGATGGTGGAGTTCGCGCCCTCAACATCCTGAAAAGAGACCCCAGCGCTTCCAGGGCCCGGGGCGGCCCAGAGGGCGGGGGCGGTGCCCCCCTCGGACCCGGGCGGTTCGGAGCCCCCCTCCGAACGAGAAGAAGGCCCCCGCTCGAGACCTCCTCGCAGGTTATTGAAAACAATCCCCACCTCCTCCTCCTCCTGCTCCTCCTCCTGCTGCTGCTCGTCCCCCTCGTCCTCCTCGGACTCCTCCTCCTCCTCCTTCTCCTCCTCATCCTCCTCCCTCTCCTAGTTTTGACTCCTCTTCTCCTCTTCCACCTTCCCCCCATGTCGGCCCTGGGTGTGCGTGCTCCAAGCGCGTGCGACGTCTTGCAGACACCCCCAAAGTCTCCGCGATAATTTACCAGTCTCTCTGGCATGATGTATCTCCTTGTTAAAGATGATCACGCATTTTCTTGACGTCATATCCAAAGAATGCGGATCACCCGACAACTCACTAGCAATCGTCTTTCTCTCTTCGCAGTATTCGTCACACGGCGAAGCTACCAGCCACCATAGTCTCCTGGGGTAAGCTCGACACGGCATCACGACCCTGCGGCAAAAATTGCAAGCCATTTCCAGCACGCACCCCACGGCTAAGCAGACCCACGTGTGCTCATGAACGCTTTTGTCTCCGCGCATGTTCTGGGCAGACTCTTCCTGAAATCAGAACTGCCAAGACCCCTGGTACAATATGTCATTGACTGCTGCGTCGATCTCGTTGCATTTTTTAGTGACGAGCTCAAGCGTGCCGATTGTGGAATTGTGACGCTGTTGCTGCTTATCCATCCAGTATTCCAAATGCACAATGGGCTCTCGGGATATAGAAGCAACCTTGATACCGGGCCAGTATTCGTCGGACCGCACGGCCTCCAAGACCTCCTTCCTCCACCGCGGTAGACGTTCATGGTGCGATTCCTTTGCGTCACCCTCGCTGTCACCTTCCAGCGCAGATGTTTTCCTGTGCTTCGCAGCTCGGCGAAGAACTCTTTCGATGGCTTCGGCGAAGTCGGCCCTGGATGGGCGCAGAACGTAGTTTTCAAGCTACGCGATCGAAGACCACCTCCCTCGCAGAGCTCTTGGCGGAAGGGTGCCGGCTACTCTCTTCGCTTCGCGGAAGTTACCCAAGATGTCCACGAATTATTTGAGCAATTTTGCAGGGTTACCATCTGCTCGCCATAAGGTACCGATCTCCGCAGTATTGCTGAAGTGACGGATGACGTCAAGGCGCTTGAGTTGCCCCCTAACGCAGAGGTGCAATCGATGCCGAATGCACCAGCAGCGCAGCTTGAGCGTGAAGAGAGAGTTTGATAAGTCCCCCGCAATCAACCGATCGCGCTTCGTCTGGTCAGGTCCGCGGTCGGAGGCGAACACGAACCAGCGAATATGCAGAAACATGTCTAGGTCGTCACTGTCAGTGGTTAGATCCGGCTGCTTTGCTATCCAACACGATTCGTCAAGCCAATCTCGCATTCCAGCCGCCCTGATCTGCTTGAGGTGCATCGCGCGGGCCTCGTCGCCACCCGCGTTGGTGGGCACCTTCATCCAATCGGACCAGCACTCATGGACATCCCGCTCTGCCGCGCCAACTTGAGACAAAGCTTCGCTAGGAAGATGCCGAAAGAGACTGATCGCGCGGCAGGTGTGGGCCTTGTGATTCTTGACTGCAGTGTCTGTGGCGTCGCCCGATATCCCATGGACTGCGTAAAAAAAATTGCTTGAACCCATCGGTTGGGGGATCAGATTTCATGCCGTCTGCCAACCCTTGGTATATTAAACTGTAGTTAAGCTCATAAAACTCTCTGGCCTGAAGTATCACGCAGTTGCCTAATATGAGCTCACATCGAGGAAGAGTGCCTTTAGATGCTTTCCTCTCCATCTGCAATTGTATGCATTTGCATCCAGCGTGCCCACTGTTTCGCCGCGCAGCCAAGCTCAAGCCTCCAGGCGTGCTCAAGCGAGGTCGGGCGGACGGCCCCGACCTCCTCCGCTTCTTACGTTGGACCTCCATCGTTACTTTTTTCTGCAAATCTCAGATGCTCTTCAGCCAGTGTCTCACATTTGTTGTTGCTATCCTCGAACTTTCGCTGCCAATATCTACGGCTTAGATTTTGTCGCCTGGCTTCATCTTTGTAACCTTTGATTATGTCGCGTAGTCTTGCTATCTCGGCTGCATCTGCAGCGGCCGTCCCAACGAAGGCTGTCGAAGGCGCCCTTCCCCTCCCTCTTCCGACTCCTCTGCCAGCTCTGCCTCTGCCACGTCCACCAGACGCTGCTCTTCGCCTCCGCCGCTGGCGCGGCGCCGGCGCCGCGGCCACCTCAGGGGCAGGAGCTACAGGAGCTCCGACACGACGAATATTGAGCACTTGCTGCTCAATCGCAGTCATAACGAAGCTGGATAACTGGGTTTGGCATACGCCGAGGTCCCGCGAAGCCAACAACAAACTCTCCACGTTCAAGCGGCCTGCCATCTCCGCAACACGTTGCCTTGCAGTGCGTTTGACTTCAACGACGCGCGAACCATTTCCACCACCACATATCTGCGCAGCACACGAGACAATCGACTCCGCATCGAATTCACATGTCTCATCAACGATATGGGCATGACGGCACGCGGACTGCGCAATGACAGTGGCGAGGCTCATCGAAAGGAACCTTGAGCCCAGATGGGCTACGTATGGGGTAGCAGTCCTCACCGAACTTCTCACAAACTTTAGAGGTGCCCTGAATTTTGTCTTACCAACCAACCAACCAGCCCACGCCGCCAACCAGCCAGCCAGCGGCAGCCAAACCGAGGGGCCATCCCTTGTCTTCTTACCTCTGCACGCCAAACGCAAGCGGTCGTGACCGTCACTGCATCCAGTGCCCAGCTGTCAATAAACAATCAGCCGATATTGAAAATCAGCTTTCGGCGCCCCTCACTCACAAGGATCGTGGCCCCCGAGTGGGGGCCGACATCGAGGACCCCCCCTTCTTCCTTTGTCCGACCGCCTCCAAGATGGCCCCCCAAGAGGCTCTCCAGGGCCCCCGAGAGATCCCAAGAGGGTTCCAAGCCCCCCGCCAGCTCTCATAATAGTTCCTGGATGGGCTGATGTGGACACGCGAAGCGTGAAGAATCGCATTACCCACAAGTGTTTTTGTTTTGTCATGGCGTCGATCTCACAGCGTATCGATCTTTCTCACTGCATCCATAAGGTCGCGTGCCACATCGAAGAGTGACATTTGCAATTGAAGACCACAGCAGCTTTCTACTCTCCGCTCTGATGGCGACCAAGTCTCCGTTGAATCCAAACACGCGGCCTAGCTCGCCTGCACAAACAACTAGACGCTAATGCAACCGGGCACGGTATCCATGAGTTGACACAA
Source organism: Prorocentrum cordatum (assembly GCA_963575745.1). Lineage (NCBI taxonomy): Eukaryota > Dinophyceae > Prorocentrales > Prorocentraceae > Prorocentrum > Prorocentrum cordatum. Next base: position 7,843 of record CAUYUJ010016303.1, read on the forward strand.
TATACTTCGTAAGAATCAGAACATGTAGGCCGTTAGTACTGAATGAAAAGTGTGCTGCGCGTCTTTTCTGGAGCTGGCCAGAGCCAAAAAGGCCGCGTGCAGACCTTGCCGCGACGCACGATTCCCTCCAGGATTGGACTGCCAGGGCGCCGCATCGAAGTAAAAACTTCTCCTCCCCTCCCCCTTGCCTCCCCCGCCCCGCGTGTGTTCTTAGTCTGTGCGCGATTATATTCGCGCCCCCTGGGGCCTATATGCCTCGAGTCGAGGGCTCCGAAGGTTCCCATCTATCTAGGGGGGCGAGATAGAAAGATGAGGGCATCGCGGGGGGAATGATAGTAATCTGATGCCAACGATAAGAATAACGGTGCAAACTAGACGTCGGAAGCCGAAATGTAGAAGCATGCGGAAATTGATGATCATAAATCTGGAAACCGCTGAAACGAACAATGAAACACATAAGGGAAATCAGTGTGCGAAAGATACAGATATGAGGAAATCGCGGTGACGAAGGATAACACTTTGAGAAAATCGCAGTAACGCTACATAAAACGACCAAGGAATTCGTGGATACGCGATATAAGCATATCGGTAAATGTTGGATATAGAATATAGAATGATGATGAAAATCGCAGAATTCTAAGCATCTGAAAACAAAAAAAAAGAGTTGAACGTATATATATATATAAACAGAAAACCAAAACAGGCACCGATTTACAAGACAGACAACCATTGACCATTGTTGACCTCCCCATGCTGCCACTGTCTCCTCCTCTCGCACGTACTGATACTGGCATTGAAGCTGATGGCGTTGGGCTGCAACTGTGATTCCCGCATCTCGCGGGGCCGCGTCCGGGCCCGCTGCCGCTGCCCACCGTTCCCACATGCGTTGATCCCAGCGCTGTACCTGATTGCGTCGGGCTCCAGCTTCGCATCCCGCATCTCGCTGAGCGGCGCCAGAGCCCACTGCCGCTGCTCGCCCTTCGTGTAGGCTCTGATCTCAGCATTGGAGCTAATGACGTCGGCCCCCTGCTTCGCATCCCGCATCGAACTGAACAGCGCCAGTGCCTGTTGCAACTGCCCCCTCTTCTCGCATGCGCTGACCCCAGCGTTGTAGCTGTTGGCGTCTGTCTGGCCCCAGCCTCGCGCCCGCCGCCTCGGCGAGCAGCGCTGAGGCCCGCTGCCGCTGCCCGCCCTTCTCGCCTGAGCTGGTCCCGACTCTGCAGCTGATGATGCTGGGCGCGGTTACCTTCGCCTCCTCCTCCTCCACCTCCTCCTCCTCCTCCTCAGCTTCCTCCTCCTCCTCCTCTTCCTCCTCCTCCTCCTCAGCCTCCTCAGCCTCCTCGTCGTCGTCGTCCTCCTCCTCCGCCTCCTCGTCGTCTACCTCCTCCTCGACCTGCTCAGCCTCCTCTTCCTCTTCTGCCATCTGCGCCTCTTCCTCCTCGACCTCCTCGCCATCCTCGGCCTGGGCCGCGTGGCTGGCGCAGGCGTTGGCCTCGGCGTGCGCGCTGGCGCTGGTGCCGGCGAAGGCGCTGGCGTAGCCGGTGTCTGCGCCAGCGTCGGTGCTGGCTTCGGAGCTGGCGTCAGTGCTGGCGCGGGCTGAGGCAGTGGCGTCGGCGTGGGCGCAGGCGTCGTTGCCGGCGTCGGCGCTGCTGCTGGCGGAGGCGCTGGCGTCCTGATCGATTTCCTCCTCTTCCGCCTCTTCCTCCTCCTCCTCCTCCTCCGCGGCCCCCTGCTCCTCGACCTCCTTTATCTTCCGCGACCTCGTCCTCGCCTCCTCCGCCTCGCTCCCCTCCGCCTCCTCCCCCTCCTCCTCCTCCTCCTCCTCCTCCTCCTCCTTGATGGCGTTGCCCCTGGCGTGGCCGTAGGCGCTGGCGCTGGCGCCGGCGGCGCTGCCGTAGGCGGTGGCGTTGCCGCAGGCGCAGGCGTAGGCGGCGCGGGGTCTGGCGGCGCTGATGGCGTAGGCGCTGGTGGTGGTGCCGACGTAGGCGTCCTCCTCCGCCACCTCCTCCTCGCCCTCATCCTCCTCCGCTTCCTCCTCGACCTCCTCCTCCGCCTCCTCCTTCTCGATGAAGCTCGCGTGGAAGCTGGCGACGGCGCTGGCGTGGAAGTTGACGTCGTCGGAGCAGGCGACGGAGCTGGTGTAGGCGCCGGCGCTGGTGCTGGCGTAAGCGCTGGCGTGGGTGCCTGCGTCCGGCGGCAGCGTTCGTGCCAGCGCAGGCGCGGTCGTCGGTGCCGTCGTAGGCGTAGGCGTAGGCGTTGGCCTCGGCATTGGCGTGGACGCCGGCATCCTCGGAGCTGATGTGACGCTGGTCTCGGCGCAGGCGCGCGTGCTGGAGTAGGCGGGGGCGTCGGCGCCGTCGCAGGCGTTAGCGTTGGCGTAGGCGCGGATGGGGCTGGCGAGGGCGCTGGCTGCGGCGCCGACGTCCTGTCTGGAGCCCTCCTCCTCCTCCTCCTCCTCCTCCGCCCCTGCTCCACCTCCGCCTCCTCCGCCTCCTCGGCGGCGTCGGCGTTGGCGTGGGCGCTGGGGATGGTGCTGGCGGCGTTGCCGCAAGCGCTACGTTGTAGGAGGCGCAGGCGTTGCCGTAGGCGCCGGCGTTGACGCTGGCATAGGCGTGGGCGCTGGTCCATGTGGCTGGCGCCGGCGCTGGCGGAGGTGCTGGCGTGGTCCCAGGCGGCGGTGCTGGCGTCGAAGCTATAGCTGGTGTAGGCGCCGGTGGGTGGTGCCGGCGTGGACGCTGGCGGTGGTGCTGGCACCGGCGTCCTTGGCGTCCTGTTGGGAGCCCTCCTCCTCCTCCGCCGCCTCCTCCTCCTGCTCCTCTGCCTCGACCTCGTCCTTATCCCCCTCCGCCTCAGCTTCCTCCTCCTCCTCCACCTCCTCCTCCTCCTCCTCCTGCTCCTCCGCCCTCTGCTCCACCTCCGCCTCCTCCGCCTCGTCGGCGGCGTCGGCGCTGGCGTGGGCACTGGGGATGGTGCCGGCGGCGTTGCCGCAAGCGCTGGCGTTGTAGGAGGCGCAGGCGCTGCCGTAGGCGCCGGCGTTGACGCTGGCATAGGCGTGGGCGCTGGCGTAGGCGTAGGCGCAGGGGTCCATGTGGCTGGCGTCGGCGCTGGCGGAGGTGCTGGCGTGGTCCCAGGCGGCGGTGCTGGCGTCGAAGCTGGTGTAGGCGCCGGTGGTGGTGCCGGCGTGGACGCTGGCGGTGGTGCTGGCATCGGAATCCTGGGCGTCCTGTTGGGAGCCCTCCTCCTCCTCCGCCGCCTACTCCTCCTCCTCTGCCTCGACCTCGTCCTTATCCTCCTCCGCCTCAGCTTCCTCCTCCTCCTCCACCTCCTCCTCTGCCTCCGCGCTCTCCACCCCCTCCTCCCCTTCCTCAGCCTCCTCGAAGGCGCCGGCGACGCTGCTGACGTAGGCGCTGGCGGCGTTGTTGGCATGCTTATTGGTGCTCGGGATGCTGCCTGCGTCGTCTGAGCTGGCGTCGGTGCTGGTGCGGGCGCCGTCGTACGTGTTGACGTAGGGGTTGTCGGCGGTGCCGTCGTCGGAGCAGTCGTCGGTGCTGGTGTAGGCGGCGGCGTTGGTGCTGGCGTAGGCGCACTCGGCCGTGCCGTCGCAGGCGTCGGCGCTAGCGTTAATGCCGGCCTCGTTTGAGCTGGCGTCGGTGCTCTTGAAGGCGCTGGCGTTGGTGCTGGCGTAGGCGCACTCGTCGGTGCCGTCGCCGGCGTCGGCTGTGGCATGGGTGCTGGCCTCGTCGGCGCTGGCGTCGGTGCTGGTGTGGGCGCCGGCGTTGGTGCTGGCATAGGCGCACTTGTCAGCGCCGTCGCAGGCGTCGGCACTGGCGTGGGTGCCGGCCTCTTCGGAGCTGGCGCCGGTGCTGGTGGAGGCGCTGGCGTTGGTGCTGGCGTAGGCGCTCTCGTTGGGGCCGTCGCAGGCGTCGGCGCTGGCGTGGGTGCCAGCCTCGTCGGAGCTGGCGTAGGTGCTGGCGTCGGCGCTGGCGTGGGCGCCCGCGAGCTTCCTCCCCGCCGCCGCGCAGCCCGGGCAGGCGGGAGCGATCGCGGAGCCCCGAGCGGGGTGCGACCGGCGCCTGCTTAGATGGGTGTGAAGTTATAAGTAGTAATAATATAGGTAAGTGGTTCTATTTTAGGAAAGGCTTGGGTGAGTTAGGATTGGTTAGGAGGCCCAATAGGTTCCATCGGAATGCCGATAGTGTAGTCCCCGATAGTCCCCCCTGTGTTTCACTATAGGATCTATAGGAGCTTACAGTGTCCTATCATCAGCTGAACTTGGATTCCCTAAGCATATGTATTGTTTCATTATTGTTTTACTATTTTTCATTACTCTTTCACTATTTTTACTATTTCTCACTATTGTCACTATCTATCATTTTCAACTATTTTTCACTATTTTCACTATTTTTCATTATGTGTTTCTTACTTTTTCTTTCCTTTTTCAAAATTCAGACATTGAAACAAGTCTGACCGACGCCAGAACGTTGCGCTCCAAGGGAGAAGAAGGAGAAGGAGGAGAAGGAGGAGGGAGGAGGAGGTGTTCACCTCCTTCCTCCTCCTCCTCCTCCTCCTCCTCTTCCTCGTCCCCCTCCTCCTCCTCCTCCTCCTCCTCCTCCTCCTCCTCCTCCTCCTCCTCTGCCCCCTCCTCCCCTTTCCTCCTCGGCGCCCCTCTTGGGGCCTCGGCGCCCCCTTGGTGCTGGCACTCCTGGGCCTCGGCACCCCCAAATCCGAAGCTCCGAAGCTCCTCCCATTCCTCTTCCTCCTCCTCCTCTTCCTCCCCCTTCTCCTCCTCCTACCCCTCCTCCTCTATCCTCTTTCCCCTCCTCCTCCCCCTCCTCCTCCTCCCCCTCCTCCTTCTCCTCCTCCTACCTCTCCTCCTCTATCATCTTTCCCCTCCTCCTCCTCCCCCTCCTCCTTCTCCCCCTCCTCCTCCCCCTCGTCCTCCCTCTCCCCCTCTTCCTCTTCCTCCCCCCCCCCTCCTCCTCTATCCTCTTGCCGCTCCCCCCCCGCCCCCTCCCCCCCCCCCCTCCGCCCCCCCCCCCTCCTCCTCCCCCGTCCCCCCTCCTACTCTCCCAGTGGCCAGCCCTCAGTGGCAGCAGGCTGGATGTTAGCTGGATGTTGTCTGGGTGCTGTTGACATTATTTCTTGTAGGGCGGGCGCCAGACAACACCAGACAACGCAACAACAACACAAACACAACAAAAAACAACAAACAACATCATCATTTTTTTTTTTTTTTTTTGGTTGTTGTTTTGTTTTGTTTTGTTGTGTTGTTGTTTGGTTGTCTGGTGTCGGCTTCTCTTGTTTTTTGTGTGTTTGTTTTTCCTCTTCTGACTATTGTTACCCCCACCCCCCGCCCTCCGCCACCTCCCTCATCCGTTTCCTCCTCCCTCCTCAGCGGGCCAACCGCTTTGCGTTCGCTTCCCTCCTGCCTCCCCATTCTGCTCCTCAGCGGCCCAACCGCTTTGCATGGGAGGAGGAGGGGGGGGAGGAGGAAGAGGAGGAGGAGGAGGAGGAGGAGGAGGAGGAGGAGGAGGAGGAGGAGAAGGAGGAGGAGGAGGACAGGATAACGATTTCGTCGCAGCCGTTTTTGGCTTCAAGTTTTTGTGAATTCGCCAACCGAATGCGAGAATTCGTTAAATGGCTGCCTGGGATGCTCGCTGCGCGACGTGCGGCGCCCTCGGCCCCGCAGCCAACATGGACGTGATTAACAACGAAAGTTCTGAAGCGGCCAAACCGCTGCACTGTACAACTTGCAATGTAAAAGCGGTATGCCGCTGCGGAAAGTCAGGGGAGAAAGGGGGAGAAGCAAGCTGGTTTGTGATTTTTCTTAGAATTGGCTATTTTTTCAATTTCACTATTTGTTTCACTATTTTTTTTCATTATGTTTCCATATATTTTTTTTACTTGTTTTAGTATTTAACACTATTGTTTTCACTATTTGTCACTATTTTTTGTTTTTTAAAAATATGTTTCTTATTTTTTCGTGCATGTTGATAGGGTCCTATAGTGCACGTTAGCTATGTTTTGTAAATCCGCACCCATCTAAGTGAGGGGGGGGCCGGGGAGCCCAGCGCAGACCGTTTTTTTCGCCCGGCACAAGAAACGGTGTGCCACCAGGGACCTCGCCGAGGGCTCATGATGAGGGCCCAGTCGGTGCTAGTGTAGGCGTCGGCGTTGGTGCTGGCGTAGGCGCACTCCTCGGTGCTCTCGCAGGCGTCGGCGCCCCCCGCGGCACCTTCGCCTGCGTCGATGCTGTCTCGCTGCTCTCGGCGGTGCTGCCGGGGTCCGTCGTGCTGCTCCTCGGCGGCGCTGCTGGTGGAGCCCGCCGTGCTGCTCCCGGTGCTGGTGCTGAAGCCCGTCGTGCTGCTCCCGGTGGTGCTGCTGGGATCCGTCGTGGTGCACTCGGCGGTACTGCCAGAGGCCGTCCCGCTGCTCTCGGCGGAGCTGCTGGAGTCCGTCGGGTTGCTCGCGGTGCCGCTGTTGGTGCTCGTCGTGCTGCTCTCGGCGGTGCTGCCGGAGTCCGTCGTGCTCCCGCTCTCGGCGGTGCTGTTGGCATCCGTCGTGCTGCTCTCGGCGGGGCTGCTGGAGCCCGTCGTGCTGCTGGCGATTCTTCTTCTTGCGGCGGAGGAAGGCCAAACCCTGGAAGACGGGACCCCCCTGGGGGTCATGTCTTCCAGGGTTCGTCTTGTCTCCCAGGTTCTGTCTCCCTGGGTCGGGCTCTGGGCCCGGGGCCACTGTCGTCTGGTGGCGTTGCCGAGGTACCTGTCGTGCTGCTCTCGGCGGTACTGCTGGAGCCCGTCGTGCTGCGCCGGTGGCTGCTGCCGGGGCCCGTCGCGCTGCTCCCGGTCGTGCTGCTGAGGACCGTCCTGCTGCTCCCAGCGCTTCTCGGTGCCCTCGCAGGCGGAGCTGGCGGCGGTGCTGGTGTAGGCGTCCGCCGTCTTCGCCTCCTCCTCCTCCTCCTCCCCGTCTGCTGGCCGCTCCCCGTCGGGTTGCTGTTGGAGCCCTCGCTGTCTCTCCTCCTCCTCCTCCTCCTCCTCCTCCTCCTCCTCCTCCTCCTCATCCGCTGCTGGATGGGGTGCTGGCGGTGCTGTTGCCTCTTCCCGCCTCCTCTCCCTCGCTCCCAGCTCCTGCTGCGCCGGCGGGCGGGCCCCCGAGGTGGGGCCGCGCCCGTTCCACGGCACCAGAAGCACGGCGGCAGTCGGCTAGAGGCCGGCGTCTCCTGTAGCGGGCGTCCGCCAGGAGGTCGGCGAGGTGCGGCTCGTCCCCGTCGACGGCCAGGGTGTGCGGCGGCAGCTCCAGCAGCGTGGCCGCGAACGCCCTCGACCCGATGAGCTCGGGGTAGGTCGCTTCCTTCCGGCCCCGCGCGACGGCGAGCTGGACTCCGTCCTCGTCCGCAGCCCAGAACTGCCGGCCGTGCGCCCGTTCGTGCGTCGGCGGTGGCTGGGCGCCCTGCGCAAAGTCGTGCCAGTTGGGCGCGGCGAAGCCGTGTGTCGAGAGCCCCGAGCCGGGGTATGCCTTGGACCTGTTGCAGGGCTGGGTGTTGCCCCAAGGCAAACAGGGCTGGCATGAGCGGGTCTCCTTGCTCTCCTCTGTCCGCCTGGTCGATCGCGTGCCCTTGTCCCGCGTCGTCGTGCCACCACTACTGCGACTTTTCCCCGTGGAAGAAGCGGCAGAAGGGAAGCAGCGCGCTACCCCTGCCCAGGTTTGCGAAGCCTTCGAGCATCGAATTTTTGGACACGAGGTCGGGCGCCCCGATTTCGTCTGCGGAAACCACCGTGGCAGCCGAGTCGCCCCTGGTGAGAGTCTGCGCGAGGTGCGCCACGCATTCTGTGCCTGCTCCGGTCGAGAAGTCGAACTGGATGGGGGCAGTCGCCTGCTCGACCTCTTCGTCCACTTGCTGCGCCAGTGTGAGGGCCACCAGCCGCCTGAAGACATCGCCAGTCACGATGCCTCGCGCCCTCCTGTTGCTCTTGCGCAGCGCCGTGAGGCGGCCGAGCCGGAGGGCCTCTGCCACGGGGCGAGGAGTTTCCGCACCCGCGAGGCGCGTGGCAGCGCGGTGCAGGAGGTCGCAGCAGTGCCAGTCGTCCAGCAGCGTCTGCAGGTGTGCTCCCGTCGTCATCCCTGAGGGGCACGGCGTAGCGCCCCGGCGACTCCTGCGCACGTTCGTGAGGGGGCGGTCTGGTTCCAGGCTGGCGAGGCCTTGCGGCGGCGCGCGGGCGGCTCGCTCGCTGAGCTGCTCTCTCGGCTGCTGCAGGCGGCGTGCCGGGTCTCGGAGTTCGTCCAAGAGTGGGCCTGTGTGCCTGGTGCCACCGCGCTCGCTGTCAGCGCTTGCCGCGCCGCCGAGACCTCGCCGAGGCGGATCAGCTCGCGGGCCCTCTCGCAGCGGCTGCGGAGCTCGTCGTTTTCGTCTGGCGCCCGGCCCCGTCGTGCCTCGGGCGCCCTGTTCTGCCCGTTCGCATCTCGCTCGGGCGGCCTGCGCGGCAGGCCCGGCTGTGCTTCTGTCAGGCGCTGCGCCCAGTCTCCAGCCTCGAGGCGGGTGAACCTCTCCAAGAGTTGCTCCTTGGGGGTCCTTTGCTGCCCCGCCTCTCTCCTCAAGAGCAGTCGTGGGAGCAGGAGGAACAGCTTCCACCCTCTCGCTGCTCCTGTCTCGTCTGCTTTGTCCTCTCGGATCAGCTCCAGAGCTTTGCGCAAGGCGTTGCGGAACGGCCCCCGCACGAACGCCAGCGCCCGTTGGAGGGTTGGCACGCGGGCCCGGAGCACACATGCTGCGTCTGTCGCGTCCAGCGCTTCCCTCTCTGCCGCCGTCACGCGGACGCGGGCGCGGGCGGGGCGGCGCTCCAAGGGCGCCCGGGGAGGAGCATCTCGTCCCGCGCCCCCGTCTCGGCGGGGCTGGGCCGGCGGCGCGGGCAGCGCGGGTCCAGAGTTGCTGGAGGCGCTGTCCTCAGTGTCCTCCTCGCTCTCGCTGGCGGTGCTGCTGCTCGGGCTGCCTCCCCCCCCTCATCCCCCTCCTCTGGTGCCTTTTCCTCCTCGGCTGTCTCTTTCGGCGAGGGCGGGGCGCTGCGTAGCCGTTGCTTTGGCCTCGCGCCGCCAGGCACACTTTGTGCGCCCCGCCTTTTTTTTTTTTTTTTTTTTTTTTTTTTTTTTTTTTTTTTTTTTTTTTTTTTTTTTTATTAAAAAAAAAAAAAAAAAAAAAAAAAAAAAAAAAAAAAAAAAAAAAAAAAAAAAAAAAAAAAAAAAAAAAAAAAACGCCGGCTGCGTCGCCCGCGCCCCGGCGAGATCGGGCCGGGGGGCGGGGGGGGCGCTGGCGGTACGCAGCCACCGGCTGCCCGCGCTCCTGTGGTCCGAGCAGGGGGTGACGCCAGTGGCGAGGAGGCCGCCGCTGCCTCGTTATTTGCTTGCTTGCTTTGCGGCGCGGCGGGGGGCAGACAGGGGCGTGAGAGACCGCTTCCTCTGCTGCGCCAGTGGCACGCTCTGGGGCCGACAGCGTCGGGGCGCGGCGCGCGGCCGCGCGCGGACCTTGACGCCCCAGCGTACGAAAACTGAAACTGGTGACCCATCCGTTGGCGATGTCTGGGGGCGCTTCGGGAGGTGCTGACACATCCACGACTTGGTCGTGTTGGGCGGGCGGCGGCAGCTTTTGTTCTTGGAATTACTGACGAGTTCCCGTGCGTGTTCGGCCCTTATCCTGGCGACGGCCAGGCGGTTGCGCGCGGAGAGTTATACATGCTGGACGTGTCAATTCGTTGCTCGACGGGCCCAACGCCTTACAATACCGTCAATGAACAAGACGGTGGTGGGCCCGAGCCTATGACCACCCGGTGGGCCCCGATGCAGACATATGGCGCGCTATCAAGAAGCACCTCCAGGTTCGAGCCAGCTCAGAGACCGGTGTTCCCCAAAATCGTTCACACCTTGATGGGCGACAGTTTGTCGAGATGCAGGTTCCTCCGTGGATGGTGGCAGGCAATGTTTTGTTGTCGACGTTCTAGCGGGTGTCGAAGCTCGCGAGGGCGGGTCCCTGAACACCAGCGAGCTCGAGTCCTACAGGTGGAGGCGGGTGCACGACGTGTTCGGCTCAGGCTTTCGCTGATCTGCCTCCAGACTGGCGTCAGCGGGGGCAAGTGGAAAAGGTCTTCTGAGGCCCATGCCTTGCCGCCTCCCCCCCGTCCTCGTGCTCAGGCCTTGATGTGTCCAGCTCACACCGTCGATAGCAGTGGAAAACATGTCTGGTGCGGGAGCTCTTCCTCGGATGCTAAATTGAAAAATGCGTTGGCTCGGGGCCCCTTTTTTGGTTTAGTTTCTCTGGTGAAATTTCTGCCCTGCCCAGGGGTCGGATTTTGAATCTCGCGGGGGTGTGGTCCAGTTCCCACAGCAGGAGACTCCATGAATCTCAGAAGTTTGGTTATGTGGCAGTTGCGGGTCCATCGGTTCGGCTCTGCTCAGCAAGCTGGCGGGGGTCTGCCTCCCACCCACCTCCACAGGCAAGGAACACCTCCGTCGTTTAGAGAGAGAGACCTGCCGCCTAAGGTGCTCAGCAAAGCTGAGCAGGCGGCCAGGGCGTGATTAAATATAGACTCGCTTCGCGACCGCTCTCATCCTCATCTTCCTCCTCTTCCTCATCATCAACAACGACAACAATCACCATCACAGCCACAACAATCATGATCCTGATACTGATCATGATCAGGATCGTCAAATCACCACCACCAACACCATCAGCATCAGCATCATGAGCATCATCAGCCTGATGATCCCTATCACCACCATCATCATCATCATCATCATCATCATCATCATCACCAGCATCATCACTATCATCGTCATCACCATCATCATCATTATCATCATCATCATCACCACCACCATCATCATCATCATCATCATCATCAGCATCATCATCATCATCATCATCAGCATCATCATCATCATCATCATCATCATCATCATCATCATCATTATCATCATCATCCTATTATTCTCAGTGCTAATCATCATCAGTATCATCAGCATAATCACCATAGACACCATCATCACCATCATAACCAGCAGCACCAACATCAGCACCAGCATCAGCAACAGCATCATCATCACCATCATCATCAGCATCATCATCAGCATCGTCATCCTCATCCTCCTCCTCATCATCATCATCAACATCATCATCCTCATCCTTATCCCCATCCTCATCCGCATCATCATCATCATCATCACCACCATCATCATCCCCATCGTATGAGCAACGCCCTGGGCCAGCCCGTGAAGCGAACGCCGACGCCAGAAGACATGGCCCAATGTGCGCGAGGCCACACCGACGGCATGAGAAGGACCACCTTACTTAGCGCCCTGGTCAACCCTGCCATGTCGCCAGACGGACAGCGAGGGACCGCGCGCTGGCAACACTGGCAAGGCACTTCGGGGAACTCGGACTTCGAAACACTATGCACCAACCGTCGTGTCTTCATAAAGCACGTGTGAAAACGATGCCATTGAAGCCTTGAAGACAAAAGCCACCGTGCGACGATCAGAACCGAAATGCCGAGAGTCAGCCGAAGCCAACCAGAGCCACGCTCACAGAGAGACTGCAAAGCACACGCGAAGGTGCGAACCACATCTGATCTTGCAATGTGCTGTTTGGATCACCCGCCGACTGAAGAGAGCCACATCAGCTTCGCGCTCCACGGTTCGCTGCCGCTAGCCTTACCTCGCCTTTAGTTGCAAACTCGTTCGGGGCGGGGCGCGACTTATCAAGAACGGCGCGCGGGTCCAAGCCTCGAGGCGGCAAAATAGCAGAGCGGCCCACAGCAACGCCAGGCCTGGAAGTTGCGAGCTGAACCAGCAAGAACCCAGCCAGCGGGCGCACAACACCGCACCCCCAGTAGGGCGCCTGCCTTTTGCACTGTCCGAAGCAACTTCGCGGCGCGTGAACGTGGGCTCGGCGCGGCAAACGCGCAGTAGCACGGCTAGCAAAGCGAATGCACAGGAACAACAAACGTACGTGGGCAGCTAGATGAAGCATGCGTTTGGTGAGCCGTGAAGTGCGCCTAGTGTGAAGCTTCTTTGGCCGCCTCTGAATTGCAAAACCTTGGTTGCTAACCCGACCTCCCTGTCTGAAAAACCTTGTCCCTGACGGGACCGAACAGGGCAGACGCTCAGATCTACCCCTCCGAACTCCTCACCCCTCCCCTACACTCAGGGAGACATAAGACTCGGGTACGGGGGACTCGGGTTGGCCTGACGAGGCCATCATAAAAAGGACGAGACCCAATCTGAAATTCGACGCGGGCCCCCTCTGCAGACTTCCGCATCCCACGAAAACTGAACCGTCACAATCCAGGACGCGCTCGCCAGGAAACGTCGGCACACCCGAGCTCCGGCTTGCTCGAGCCTTACTGATGGGCGTGTTTTCCACCACCACCACCATAAGTTGGAGGGGGGGAGGAGGAGGAGGACGAGGAGAAGGAGGACGAAGAAGAGGAGGAGGAGGACCCCCTCCCCCTCCAACTCATGGTGGTGGTGGTGGAAAACAGGCCAATCACTTACGCTTCCCCGACACATCGGCGGCACGACGCGTCGACCCGCCGAGCCGAGCCCGGCGGGGAAGCGCGGCGGGCACGGCACAGAGCGGCGCGCGCCGGGCGGGAACACCCGGTCACGGCGGAGGGAGGGGGCCGGGCGAGGGCACGAAGGCAGGAAGAGGAGGAGCAGTACACCCCGCGAAATGCTTAAGAATTCATGGGTTAAGAAATTCATAGTCTCAGAACTTGAATCAAAAAACCCAACATTTCTTTTAAATCTTAAGATTTACATTGAAACGTTAAGAATGATCGAGCCTCTGGCCGAAAACTTAAGTTTTCTTAAGCATCGCCTAGGGTGTACGGGGATCGTTCCGAAGCAAAGAAGAGACATAATCCGCGGTCCACGTAATTGGATCGGTTGGTGGGGGGTGGGGCGGGGTCTATTCCCGCAAGCGGTGCGCACGTTCAGGGATGGACAGAAGCCCCTTGGGCAAAACGTGGTTCAGTGGAAGCGACCTCGCGCCCAAACCTGGCGGGCGCAAGCCTGAAAAATGACAGCCGCGGCGCCCTCTCGAGAACCGCAAACGGACAATTCACTGATCGACGTGTCGGGGTGGGGGTGCTGTCCACCCCCGACACGTGCTGTTCACCGGTAGATGAGCCACACGCGCTGTGCGCCAGCAGCGCCGCACGCTCTACCCTTTTGGCATCCCGGGGCAACGTCTCTCTCTTGCAGTGGCCGGCGAGGCGGGTGCCAGGCCACGCCGGCACGGGCATACCCGACCGTGACGGGCGCAGCCTCCCCTCCCGCATTCTGCTTAAGTCGGGCATGTCCTCCCGCAGGCAGATTTGCAAGGAAACTGCAACAGAGTCAAACATTGCAAAGAAGACGAACATGAAAGAACATCTGCCCCCAGACCATGTTTTCTCGCCCCCACCCCCAGACTCTTTTTGGGCATTTCCTCCCCGACAGGGGCGTGCCCGACTCAACACTATGCCCCCCGTTCCCTGCACTCTTCTTCTGTATCTGACTACCTACCAGACCACCCCAACCCAACCCGAAGACCCGAATTTCGGGTTGGGGGGGGTACGGGTTCCATATGTGTTTTCTCGATGTTCCCCGACCCACCCCAACTGGAAATGGAGGGCAAATCGAGACCTTCGGGGTGGGTTGGGGTGGTTTGGTGGGTGGTGAGTATCTTCTGCACGCTGACCCCCTTCCGTCGCCAGAAGAGCAACGCACACCGCACGAGCATGAACTCTCGGAAGGCCGCCCGGTTTTCTGGAGAGGCACGGACACTAAGCCGGAAGGCGGCATTCTGCCCCCTGCCGCACATTTTGCCGCGCGTCGGCCTGGGCCGCGTGGCCGACGACCGCAGGCGGAGGGCAGGGGGCGGGCGGGGGTTCGAGAAGAGAAATCGGGTCGGGCGTCGGCCCGGGCCGCGTCAGCGGCGTGCGCGTGGCCGACAACCGCAGGCGGAGGGCAGGGGGCGGGCGGGGGTTCGAGAAGAGGAATCGGGTCGGGCGAAAGGGGGGGGATAGCAAAAGGGGGGGGTTGAGAATCAGCTCGCGTAGCTGATTTTCCCGGCGCCTCCCGGCGCCGGAAGCGCCCATGTATCGAGGAATGGGCCGCTCGGTGAGGCCGAAACCAGCTGCATGCAGCAAATTTCGTAAACCCCCTTTCCCAATCCCCCCCTGTCGTCCGGCCCGAGAGAAGAGGAAGGGGGGCGGCAAAGTGATGGGAGTTGTGGGTGGCAGTCCCAGATCCGATGTCGTGATTTTTTCAATACGGGGTCCTCAGAAGTCTCGACCCATTCCCCAGGACCGGTTTTTCATCCTGAATCGTTTTTTTACGGTCCCGGAGCCCGGCGAGGGCCCCTCGAGGTCGAAAATTGCGAAAAACCTCCGTCTTGATTTTTTCAATACGTTGGATCTCTGGGGTTGGCGCGTCTCACTGCAGGTGGTCGCACATGTTCTGTTGGGTGGGGGCGCGGGTCACCTCCCCTTGCGGCCGCCTTCGTTGGCCGAGGGACCGCGGCGGGGCCGTCGGCCCCCTCGACTGTCGATGGACGGAAGACTTGAACTTTGACTGAGGGGGGCGGGAAGCCAACCAATCCCATTGATAAAAGCTGCGATGGGTGTGAGGCCGACCTCACTGGCGAGGCCCAACGACGACGGTCCTCGCCGAAAGGAGGGGGGGAAGGAACGGGGCGTAGCGACGATGCCGTCCGTTATGCGTCCTGGTCCTGGGGCGGGAAGTCCTGCAAAGGGGGAGCGAAGCACAAAAATTGCATACACAACCTCGACTCCGAACTGAGTAGCCACTGAGCACTCGGTATCCTGTTGGAAGGGGATAACGAAAGCGCGCGCTCACGCTTTGGTGCCGGTTAGTTGCGCCCCCAAGGGCGGACGAAACGTGCCCCCTCCCAGGGGAACACAAAAAGGGCCCCGGGGACATCCGCGCCCCGCCGAGAGCATACCCGGGGAGGGGGAGGGCCCCCCCCGAATGAAAACCCAAAAGCCTGCGACGCTGCACCCGAATCCAGGGCAGACGCCATCGGCCATGCGACCGGGACACTCGAGCTAGCACCACGTATGCAACGCATTCCTGGGCGAGCCCCCCGAGCGGGGGAGAGGGGGAAAGTGGGCCGAGGGGCACAGGAAAAGGGGTCGCCCCAGCGCGCCAGGAGAGGTCCCAAGACGACGACGAGGATGGGAGAGACGGGCGAGGAGGAGGCACGGAGGAGGAGAGAGGCTGTCGGCTATACGAGTGACCCTGGGTAAGAATGACCTTTGGTGCGCGACTTTTGGGGGGTCGCGGGGGGGACCAAACCTGGGCGCGCAAGCAGCTGCTACTGCTTCGTTTTCGGCCATCTGGGGACCCATCTGTGCCCGCACCAAAGGTCACTCCTGCGAAAGGTCACTCTTACGTCTAATCGAGGATGGGGCGCCTGTTCCTTCTTTTTCGCGCGGCCCCGGCGGTGGGAAGGTCCTGGAGCGAAATCCTGCGAAGGGCCATTTGAACCTTGAGAACTTGATCACACTGCGGGGCGGGGGCGGGGGCGGGGGCCTTGAAAAACTCAGGGGGGAAACCGGCAGAAGGCTGGGGCCCAGAACTGGGGGGAACAACGACGGCCAGAAACAGTAATACGACAAAGGGGGGGCAGGACGAAGGGGCGACAACACTAGCGAAACGACCAGGCCAGGGGAAAAACAATGCTTTGACAAAGAGCAAGAATTTGGACCACATGGTGCCACTAGTGGCACGAAAATGACACCACGGCAAAGACCGAACCGTCACCCTTGGAGTGCGATGCGGGGGTGGCCACGGTGCCAAAATGTAAGAATTGACTGGTGCTGACAGGCGCAATCAGCCGGCAACGGAATCTTTCCCCAGCGCGGCCCAAGGGAGGATAAAAGTGGTGGGTGGCAAATGGCGCCTTTAAATTCCAGGGGGTGGCACATGTGCTTTGCAATGGAGATGCGGCCCCCCGTACGGCCGTCTTCGTTGGCCGAAGGACCGTAGGGGAGTCCTCGGTCCCCTTCAGTGCCAATTTTGCCAGGTTGACTTGTGGGGGCGGGAACCCAATCAACCTCATTGACGGAAGTTGCGAAGGGTGTGAGGCCTACTGGCGGCTTGCACCCGCAAGTCCTACTGACGGCCCTCGCCGAGGAGAGGGGGGTCGAGGGAAAGGTGGGGCGTAGCGACGATGCCGTCCGCGATGCGTCCCGGTCCGGAGGCGGGACTTCCTGAAGGGGGGGGCGGTGGCAAAAACACAAAGACGGCATGCGCAGCGGGAGAGATATGGGGGGATCGTGGGGTGGAGCGGGCCTTTCGAGCTCTTCGCTGAATGCCCCATAACTTTGCGCTACTTCACCGGCCCAGGCCCCCAACCGTCGGATCTCCCAGGATGCTCCGCGCGATATATCAGGAGTGCCGCATAACTTCCCCCGAAGTCGGAGAGCTCCAAATTGAACCACGATAGCTCCAATATGTAAAGGAGATTCAAGACGGCCCTGGAGGATGTGAGTCGGCCGCCGAGACCCCTAACCCAAGTCAAGGTGCTAAGAGGGCCCCCGAGAGGCCCAAATCCATGGTGATCCTTAGGATTCGAGGGATTTGAATGCTCCCTCCATTTCAAGCAGCGTAGCCCAACAAGACGGCTCGAGAGGCCGTAGAGATCGCCCCAAAGCGGCCCAAGCGGCCCCCAGGAGGGCTCCGAGACGGCCCAACCGAGCTCCAATACGGCCCAACAGAGCTCCAATACGGCTCCGGTGGGTCCCGATTCCGATTCGATTCAACATTGTGCTCCGATTTGGGCTCCGAGTTCTCAACGGAGGCCTACAAACCTGCCGACTTGCGCCGATCCGATTCACCTCGATCGCCGATCCGACTTATCGATTCGATGCGCCGCGCCTTCGAAAGTCGCCAGAGCTTCACAGATGGAGGGCGGGTGGTTTTCAAAATATTGCTCTCGCCCTAGCGCCGCGCACACTTAGAAAGTCGCCAAAGCTTCACGGATGGAGGGCGGGTGGTTTTCGAAATGTGGCTCTCGCCTTAGCGCCGCGCGCATTCGTTTCACGGATTCCCATGGTCACCGTACCAGAAATCGAGTTTTGGAGTGGCCCTGGATTGCCAGGGCGCAACAAGTTACGTTGCTTCGCGGTTTTGAAGTCCCGGGAACGGCGTCCTGGCACGATACAGGATCGCCAAGACGCAACAGTCACGCTGATTCGTGGTTTTGGAGTCCCGAGAGTGATGTTCTGGCACGCTTCAGGGTCTTCTCCCCACGGGGCACTGCCCTCCGTGGAGATGAATCCTCGTAGGGGCCCATGAAGAAGAAGCTTGGAGGGAGGGTTTATTCCAACATAGTTGGTGAGTCTTGGGTTTAGACTGGTCCTCCTCCTTCTCCGCGTCCCGCACCATGCGCGATGTAGGCCTGGGCGGTGTTGGCGCTTTTGTTGAGGATTCCTATGAGTTCCTTCGGATTCCTATGGATTCCTTTGGAATCCTTGGGGTTCCTCTGCTTTCTGAGGGTTCGTATGAATCCCTGAGAATTCCTAGGGGTTCCCGTAGGATTCCGCAGGAATCCTGCGGACTCTCAGGGGTTCCTTATGTTGGATCCCTTACTCAGAAATCCATGACGAGGATAAGGAGTCCTCCTTACCAAGGACTCCTCGTTCAGAATTCTCCTTGTGCGGATTCCTGATGGAGAATTCCTTTTCTGAGGGCTCCTCACTAAGGACTCCCCATTAATGGCTCATGATTCAAGTTCCTGCCCAAGGTTTCCTTAAAAATGGTTCCACTCTACACCCTGCGAAATGCTTAAGAAATCATGGGTTAAGAAATTCATAGTCTCAGAACTTGAACAAAAACCCAAGATTTCCATCAAAATCTTAAGATTTACATTGAAACGTTAAGAATAATCGAGACTCTGGCCGACAACTTAAGTTTTCTTAAGCATCGCCTGAGGTGTAAGCAATTCCATCACGGACTCCTCAGCAAGAATTCCTTACCAAGAAGTCCTCACGAAGGACTCACTCATCAACATGATTTACCAACTATTCCTCATGAAGGACTCTCTACGAGGGATTCACACTACGGGTTCCCCACAAAAGATATGTCATCAAGTCTCCTTACCAAGGATGCTTGAGAACGGATTCCTTACTACGAATTCTGGGCTACGGCTAAGCAGTCCTTATCAAGGATTCGTTACCAAGGATTCCATACTAAAGGCTCCTCATTAAGGGTTTCTCATAAAAAGGGGTTCCTCACGAATTATTATTTACCAAGGAGTTCTTAAGACGGGTGTAACTAAGGATTCCTTAGTGGGGGTTTCTTGCGAAGGGGTCCTCGCTGACGACTTCTCAATAAAGATTCCTCACTCAGGATTCCTCACTCAGGGTTCCTGAGGTTGCTGTTTGGGGGGAATTTCGGGCAGACCGCTGAAACGCTCGAGAATGAGACTCGCTTCTAAGGAGACTGCAGCCCGCGCCGAAGCGCATAGAGGGGGTCGAGCACGAACACTTGTTGAATTATCCAGACTCTACGAGAGCAAGCCGAGGAAGAAGCAGGCGAGAAACGGCGTGGCGCGCCGCGGCTCTCGCGGCGGGCCCCGCTAATTCCCGCTGCATCTGGTCGCGCAGCGGAGCCGCACAGCTGCCCTTAAGGCCGAGGGGCAGCAGGGACACGCACTGCCGCCACACGGAAGGGAAGCCCCAAATAGGGGACCAAACGACGGCATAAACATAAAAGCATTGGAGGCCCGCGCGGATTCCTCGGATGGGCGCTGGGGCCCCCTGGCGGCGCCTCTGGCGCCGATCCGAGGAATCTGCCCAGATCTCAGAGTCTGTATGTCTATGTCATTGCTTGTTCCCCGACAAAGGAAAATGAGGGCGCGGTGCGCACAGACCCGCGCCGCCAGCGCCGGCAATGGACGGAATGCACGAGGGCACAGTCTGGGGGTCGTCCCACGTCGGCCTGGCACAGAGCGAGCGGATTCGAGGGCCGGAGCTGTGCACGCGGCCATCTGAAGACCCTGGCGGGCACCACGTGCGGTAGGGACCCTGACCACAAGATACCTCCCACAAGAAACCCAACCCTGAGACCCCAGGGCGTCCATCGATTTTTGGTGTGGGAACGTCACGCTTTCCATAGCAAAACCATCGAAACCCAAGAAACCCAGGGCACCCTAGAGGCAAGCAGGGTGTTTCTTGGCATGGGTCTCCACTGCACGAGACCCCGTCTCGGAGGCCTCGTCCGACACACCGCTGGCTTCCGTCACCGAACGCCACGAGTCGGCATGTCTGCGAACTGGCCTCGGGCTGGATCTCATCTTGGCCAAGGTTCGCCGGATTCGAAGGCCGGAGCTGTGCACGCGGCCATCGGAAGAAGGGGCAGGAGAGGAAGAGCTCGGGGAGGTGCAGGAAGACCTGGCGGCGGTACCGGCTACACAGTGCGGGCGCGGCCGCAAGAAACCCTCGCGAAAAACACAACCCTGAGAACCCGCGCGCGAGGTGCACCGGAGGGGAAACCCGGAGCACACTGAACGCAGCAGCTCCCTCAACGGCCGCGGGAAGTCGCTGCTCAGCGCGAGGATACGTAGGGGGCCACATGCGAACCCCACCCTTCCCCTCAGAAATCGTGGGGGGTAGGGATAGGGTTCGCCATGTGGCCCCCTAGAGGAGCAAAGAAACCCAAGATACCCTGACGAAAAGCAGATGGTTTCTTGATGCGCGCCCCCACTGTACGAGGCCCCGTCTCGGACGCCTCGAGAGCTCCGTACCAAGCTCGAGGAACGGGCAGGAGAGGCAGAGTTCAGGGAGGTGCAGGAGGACCTGGCGGCGGCACCGGCTGTACTAGAAGAAGAAGAAGAAGAAGAAGAAGAAGAAGAGGTAACAAAACACATTAGCCTGGCGAAAGACCCAACCATAAGCAATTGTTAATACCGCAATTGTGGGCATCATCTTCGGTGGAGCTCCCTATGGGGCCACGAACCGTGTGAGGGGTGCGCCAAAATGGGGCGGGGCCGCCATGCGGACCCTGCCACTTGGGCCTTCGGTGGAGCTCCCTATGGGGCCACGAGCCGTGTGAGGGGTGCGCCAAAATGGGGCGGGGCCGCCATGCGGACCCTGCCACTGGGGCCTTCGGTGGAGCTCCCTATGGGGCCACGAACCGTGTGAGGGGTGCGCCAACATGGGGCGGGGCCGCCATGCGGACCCTGCCACTGGGGCCTTCGGTGGAGCTCCCTATGGGGCCACGAACCGTGTGAGGGGTGCGCCAAAATGCGGGGCCGCCATGCGGACCCTGCCACTGGGGCCTTCGGTGGAGCTCCCTATGGGGCCACGAACCGTGTGAGGGGTGCGCCAAATGCGGGGCCGCCATGCGGACCCTGCCACTGGGGCCTTCGGTGGAGCTCCCTATGGGGCCACGAACCGTGTGAGGGGTGCGCCCCAATGCGGGGCCGCCATGCGGACCCTGCCACTGGGGCCTTCGGTGGAGCTCCCTATGGGGCCACGAACCGTGTGAGGGGTGCGCCAAAATGCGGGGCCGCCATGCGGACCCTGCCACTGGGGCCTTCGGTGGAGCTCCCTATGGGGCCACGAACCGTGTGAGGGGTGCGCCAAAATGCGGGGCCGCCATGCGGACCCTGCCACTGGGGCCTTCGGTGGAGCTCCCTATGGGGCCACGAACCGTGTGAGGGGTGCGCCAAAATGCGGGGCCGCCATGCGGACCCTGCCACTGGGGCCTTCGGTGGAGCTCCCTATGGGGCCACGGAGCGCGTGAGGGATGTGCCGAAACAGAGACATGCGGAGGGCAGAGGCAAGGGGGAGGGAGGGGGCAGCGGGAGGAAGGAGGAGGAACGCGGGGCACCGTCTCTTCAAAACGAGGACCCAACACCACAGGATGGTTGGGAATAAACATACACAAAACCACTTTGAGCGCCCTCATCTTCTGCTGTCGGGGAGCGAACCATGACACAAAAACTCTGAGGTCTGGGCAGATTCCTCGGATCGGCGCTCGACCCCCTCCCTGGCGCGGAAGGCGCCAAGGGCGCCGCCGGAGGCACCGCCGGGGGGCCCAGGCTCGGGTCCAAGAAGTCCGCGCGGTGCGCCAAAAGTTTTGTTTATGCGGTTTTTCTTCTTCGATGTACGAGGCCCCGTCTCGGAAGCCTCGTCCGACACACCGCTGCCTTCGGCCACTGAAAGAGACACGGGTCGGCAAGGCAGCAGCGGGCTGCGAGCTGGCCTCGGCTTCTCGAGAGGAGGAGGGGCAGAGAGGGCGGTGGGCGAGGAGGAGGAGGAGGAGGAGGAGGAGGAGGAGGAGGACAAGGATGGACAAGGAGGAGGACAAGGAGGAGGACAAGGAGGAGGAGGAGGACAAGGAGGAGGAGGAGGAGGAGGAGGAGGAGGGGCAGAGAGGGTGGTGGGCGAGGAGGAGGAGGAGGAGGAGGAGGAGGAAGACCTGGCGGCGGCACCGGCTGTACGAGGCCCCGTCTCGGAGGCCTCGTCCGACACACAGCTGGCGTCCGCCACCGAAAGCAACACGGGCTGGCAAGGCGGCAGCGGGCTGTGCGAGCTGGCCTCTCGGGCTGGGCCTCTCTCCTCTTGGCCAGGGCTTGCCTCGGCTTCTCGAGAGGAGGAGGGGCAGAGAGGGCGGTGGGGAGGGAGGAGGAGGAGGCGGAGGAGGAGGAGGAGGAGGAGGAGGAGGAGGAGGAGGAGGAGGAGGAGGAGGACAAGGATGGACAAGGAGGAGGACGAGGAGGAGGAGGAGGGGCAAAGAGGGCGGTGGGGGAGGAGGGGACCGATGCGAGGCAACCACATCTTGCCGTCGCTCCGACGTCCACTTCTCGTGCACGTTTTGGCTTCGTGCGTGATCCAGGATGCTCATCGATAGTCTTCGCCGAGAAAAAATGCACACGTCCGAGCGATGCCAAGACAAATAGATCCCACCTGCCCCTGCAGATCAGACTTCTGAACCAACGGCACGGTTCAAAACGTGAAGGATGTCTGTGGCCAAACAGACCCGAACAGGGGTGTCCGATACCCCAGCGTTGATTGGATTCCCAGGGATTTGGTTCGCCAGTGGTCGCAGAGGAGGCGAGGCCCGACGCTCGACTCGACAAGTCCTCTGGATCTGTCAGCTGTTGATTCCACGGCGCCGCCGCAGTGCCCCCGCTGGCCTCCTCCCGGCATGGAGACCCCCACCGCGCTTACAACCTCGCCCTCATCCTGAGGAGGGAGGGAGGGAGGGAGGAGAGAAGGGGAGGAGGGAGGGAGGAGGGAGGAAACAGGCAGGAGAGAAGGAAAAGGGGGCGGGGCACGAGCGGTTGCCAGGCGCGGTGGGGGTGCCCAGACTTTGGTGCGTCGCGGCCCAGGACATTGCCTGCCAGCTGTACATCTCGTAGGGCCCGCGGCAAGCGTGGAGGAGAAGATCTCATCCCGCGTCCCTCCTCCGTCCCGCCTCCTCCCTCGTGGCTTCGACGAGGCTTGGCAGAATCTGAGATTCCTGGTCCCTCTCCTCCTCCACCTCCTTCACCGTCTCCTCCTTCTCTTCCTTCTCCTCCTCCTCCTCCTCCTCTTCCTCTTCCTCCTCCTCCTCCCCCTCCTCCCCCTCCTCCTCCTCCTCCTGCCCCTCCCCCCCTCCTGCTCCTCCGCCTCCTCCTCCTCCGCCTCCTCCTCCTCCTCCTCCCGCCCACCGTGTGGGGGTCAGGACACTCCGAGTACACTCCTCCCCCTCCTCCTCCTCCTCCTCCTCCTCCTCCTCCTCCTCCTCCTCCTCCTCCTCCTCCTCCTCCATCCCTCTTCACCATCAACCCGCCGCCGTGCCCCGTGGCGCGTGGAGGCGCTGCAGGATGCCAAGTGCTGTCCGCTCGGGCCTCCGCACGTCTGCTACGTATAGCCTCGCGCGGGTGCCCCTCGAGGCGCCCTCGTGCGGCCTCCTCCGCCTCCACGGGGTCTCTCTGGCTGGCCAGGGGCTTTTATAAGCCAGCCCCGGAAGGCCGCCGGGGACGCCAGCACGACCCCAACGCCACAGTGCATGGGGCCCTGACCACAAGAGACCTCCTCTTCCTCCTCTTCCTCCTCCTCCTCCTCCTCCTCCCCCTCCCCCTCCTCCTCCCCCTCCTTCTCCCACCGTGTGGGGGTCAGGACACTCCGAGTACACTCCGAGACCTCCCAGAAGCAACCCAACCCTGAGACCCCAGGACGTCCACGGATTTTTGGCGTGGAAGCGGCACGCTTTCCATGGCAGAAGCATCGAAACCCAGGAAACCCAGGGCACCCTGGCGGCACGCAGGGTGCTTCTTGGCACGGACCCCAACTGTAGCCCCCAAGAGGACACATAGAGGTACTGAGGAGCCGCCAAGAGGCCTCCAATGCACCAAACAGAAGGCCAGGAGCCTTTCCAGGAGGGCCAGCAGCACACAAAACCTGAGGGCACCCTTTGGTTCTTAGAACATTTTGCGTACCCTGTCCATCTCGGCTCACGATGGTGGCAAATGTGCCTTCGCGGAGACCAAGAGGATGCCGACCGAGCCCAATGAGAGCCCGAAGCGCCCCCAGGCAGCCCAGGACAGCCCCAGGACAGCCCCGGGACGGCCCCAGACAGGACCGATATAGCCCACGAGGATAGCAAGGTGGCCCAAGATGGCCCCAAGGCAGCCCCGACAGACCCCAGGGAGGCGCCGAAGGCTGCCCGATGGGGCAGCTGGGCCACACGTTGGCTCGAAAAGGTCATGACAGGACCCCGAGACGGCCCCACAGACGCCAAGACAACTAATTGCAGGAGGGTCCGGGTAGGCCTCGCGAGAAGCCTTCCAGGCGTGTAGACGATAGGCGTCACGTGCTGCAGCCTTGTGGGCGTCGCCACGCAGATTGCTGCGCTGGCACGGTGGCGGAACAAGCCGCAGGCAACTGCATCATAAATCCTCCACGATCGATCGATAGTGGGCGTTGCTGTGCCACGCGTGGCATTCAACCTTCACCGTCCACGGTGGGGTCCCCGCCGCGTCGACACGGCGCAAACCTACCGTGGCATTTCCTCTCCGTCCCTCCCGTCCGTCCGCCACGTGAACTTCCTGGAAAGCTAGGGCAACGCAAACTCGGCTGCCGCGCATGCACCGCGTTAGTGCGGCCGGGCAGTCCCTCTGCCAATTACTCTGCCTAGACCTTGTCATTATTAGCGCCGTCGTCCCCCCCAGTGCCAGGACTCTGAAGAAGCTGCGCCACCCCCTGGGCGACGCAGAGAGAATGCGGGCAGGTAGAAGCGGTGGGCGGAGGAGGGGGGGCGGAGAGGGGGGCGGGGAGGAGGACGGGAGATGGGGGAGGGAGGGGGAGGAGTACATTGTACGTCAGCATCGGGGATGAATACAAACGGCGACAGCAGTGGCCTGCAATTTCGATGTGGCCTGCAATCTCGAGGGGGAGGAGGGGGAGGAGGACGACAGAGTGGAGCGGAGAGCGGAGAGCGGAGCGCTCAAGACCGCAGGAACGGGAACCTGAGGGTTGGCGCGGGTGGGCGGGGGCCCTTTACACCGTGGCGTCGTAGATGTTCAAGAAGAAGCAGCCGTCGCTTGCGTGATGAATTGTCCCTCCGATCTGTGCCACGCACACAGCTGTGCCAGGCAAGTTGCAACCATCATCGGCAACCAGTCTCGTCGGAGGCTCTTGTGCTGTCCACCAGTTTCTGTGATACCAAGAAGCTGACGACATCTCGATCCCATCTTATCCGCTGCCCTCCGTAGTTCCTTTGGGCAGGCCGTCTGTCATGCACTGGAAATCCCCCAACCACGGCACGTCGCGACCATCGGTAAGTAGAGTGATTTGCTACGCGGCAAGCCCACTGCCACATCCTCTTGAAATAAACGGTTGTCCAATGTTCGATTTGGGCTCGTTTGGCGTGGGCGTTGGCAGTGTGTCTGTGTGTGCGTGTTGCTCTCCAGGCGCAGTCAATCCAGGATTATGTAGTGCTGTCGCCTGAGTTGCTGCTGCTGCTGCTGCCATTGTTGCTGTTGCTGTTGCTGTTGCTGTTGTTGTTGTTGAACATCATTAATTATAAAGAATAATTATTGTTGGGGCCCCTGGTGCGCGCCCCCCCCGCCGCGCCTAGGCCGCAGCCACATTTTCATCACTTTCGTGAGGAAGTCTCAGGCAAAACGTGGGTGTCCGGATCCGGTTGTGTTGTTACGATCGGTTTTCCCTTGCAAAAAAAAAGGCACAGTGGACATTTCTTGTTCTAACATAACCAAACTTCAAGAATCCTTTGCAAAAAATGGCACGAAGTGCACACTCGCGCGCGCAAGATGAAATCCTTCCAAAACCTTAGTGTTCGTAGCGATTTTAACATAAAAACATGAAAAACCCAATGGTTTTTCAAACAAAAAGTTTCAAACATTCATCCCGCGCGCTCTTGCGGATTTCTTAGGAAACCCAGTATTTTTCAACATTTCTGTCAAACGGGCTCTTGCGAGCAACTTTTTCACGTGCTTCGAACTTCTGCAACAACGGTTGCGCGCCTGCCAGGGCCATCATCCCTGTCAAATAATACCATATGGGACACATTCGTTTTTTCTTCGCGCGCGCACGCCGAAATCTTCAATTGCAGGGGGAAAAGTCGTATACTAAGCTAGCTTACAGAAAATGTTACCACAACAAGTCATTGTACCCATGCGCCAGTGTAGTAGCCAAGGTCGTCCGCAGGCCACGAAGTGAGGTGTCCGAACGTCATAGGGCGGGAAGCTGGGTGTGGGTGGTGGCGAAGAGTCGTTTGGAAATTTGGTAGAGCTTGAACCGGCCCCCCCACAAAGTGGGGGTATTGCCCGCCTCCTATGAAAACCCTGGCACTGGTGAGAACGGAGTGTCCCCACGTGCTAGTAATTGTTGTTGTTGTTGTTGTTGTTGTTGTTGTTGTTGTTGTTGTTGTTGTTGTTAGTGTTGTTGCTGTTGTTGCATTCTCATTTCAGAAGAATAATTATTGTTGATCCCCCCCACCGGTGCATACTGTTTTTCTTAAATCAAAGTGTGCCCCTCGACGCTCGCACCCTGTTTTCTGACAAAGAAAGTCTTCCTACTCAAACTGGGCCCCTGGCCCCCGGGTTACAACAACAACGGCTCCCGCCGGAGACTTCCTTACAATTTAGCCAGGACCCCCGCTCCCGCCCGAGACTTCCTCGCATTTTATTCAGGAATCGCGCTCTTGCTTGGGATTTCCTTACAACTTCTTCAGGAATCGCTCTCCCGGCGCTCTGGAGTCGCGCTCTCGCTGGAGACTTGCTTGCAACTTACTGAAGAATGGCCTTGCGTTGGAATTTCCTGCAATTTGCCCAAGCGCCGCGCTCCCGACACCCAGGCACCCAGGAATCGCGCCCGTTGTGGCCCCATGTGCATGCCCTTCGTGGCCCCGCTGTCGCAATTTGTGTCTCCCCTCACTGTCCTACGTGGCCCAGTTGCTACCCTCAGTGGCCCCATAGTTGCCTTCTCTGGCCCCGCATTATCTGCATTTCGTGGCCCCCGCTCGTTCGCGCTCTTCGTGGTCCCATACGCATTCCCTTCGTGTCCCCGCTGTCGCCCTTCGTGGCCTACTCCGTGCCCTTCGTGGCCCTGCTGTCGTTCTCTCTCGCTCTCGCTTTCGCTCGTCGTCGCCGTCGTCGTCGTCGTCGCCGTCGTCTTCGACGTCGTCGTCGTCGTCGTCGTCGTCGTCGTCGTCGTCGGTCGGTCCCCTGTCCGTCCCTCTTGGGGTCGGGTTGACGGTCCGCGGCCGCCCCGCCGATCAGCGCTGCCGCTGGCCAGGCCGACGGTCCGCGGCCGCCCCGCCGCTTGCCGGGGCCCGGCCTGCAGGGAAGAAAGGTATAACCCCCAAAAGGGGCTCGATCGAAGACGAAGAGGGCGGGTATCGAGGGTTTGGGAAATACGCGTTATTGGACACTCGAGCATATAAGGGCGAACAATATTAAAACTATTTTTGTTGTTGTTGTTGTCGTCGTCGTTGTTGTTGTGTTTGTTGCTGTTGTTGTTGTTGAATACGCATTTCTAGACCATAATTCTGGTTGATCTCCTGAAACGGTTCCGGGCGCTCTCGCCTCGACGCTGGCTACATTGTATCAGGAAACGAGGCTACCGCTAGAGTGTTGGCTTGAGTGTAAA
>CAUYUJ010016303.1:37500-177500 GCA_963575745.1 Prorocentrum cordatum
TCAAGCCGATCGAGGTCTGGGTGTCTGCGCACCGTGCAGCGCGAATCCGATCGGTTCCGTCTGCATGCACGGATGCTCTCGCAGGCTGGGGGTGCTTCCCCACGGGCTTCGCCGAGGCCGAGCCCAACGACGCTGACTGCGTCGGGCGGGCCCCCGAAGCACCCTCCAGGCCCCGGAAAACCAATTAGACAAACCCGAGGAGTCCAGGGCAACAAAAATTGGCCCAGGGTGCCCCTAGAGCGGGGGCGCTCCCTCCTGGGCCAGGAGGCGGCCCAGCCGCCCCCCCGCTCGGGGCGGGGGAAGCCCTCCACTCGCGGTGCCTCATCGAGGCCGCGGAAAAAAATCGCCCCTCGGACGAGCACGAGGTGGCACTGAGGAGAGGAGGACCAAAGGAGGGCGGGCCGCGGCAGGCCAGCGCGGGGCCTACCGGAAATCCTCGACGACAGCGTCCCTGGACGGCCCGTCCTCCAACCTCCAATCCTCAGGTAGGTCGGCGAGTGGTGGGATGGGGTGGGGGCTATGCGCGGGGGCGAGGCCCAGCCTGCACGTGGCCCCCGCCGCCATCGCGAAGGCCGAAGCCATCGGAGATACTAGACGAGGAGTGCCCATGCCGATGGGGAGGCCGCGAATCAAACATCGAACTCTGAACGACTGCTGGCGGCGCGTCATGTAGTGCGTCGATGTGGTTCAGTTTGCGGATGGATGTGGGTCGAAGCACGGGCGACCCTCACAAAAGAGGTTCCTGGTCACCTGGCTCTGAGCAAGGTCCACGGTAATTTATGTTGACGCGGCCCATTGGAGATAATACCCACGTCGGCGTCGAATAGGAGATACGCAGCGACGCTTTGAAAAGGGAAAAGTGATTGCACCGTCAATCCCGCATCTGTTCTCGAGTCCGAATTCGTTCACGCAGAGCTGCCCATCTGGTCTCCCATGGGATCAACTCTTGCGGCCTCCTCCCTTGCCCTTCGGCTTCGACTTGTCCAGTAGCTTCTGCGCCGAGGACTCTAGGTGCCACTTGTGCCCATTTTGAGCTTGCCGCCCAGGATCTCCATCGCGTAGACCGTCGATTGTTCCACCTCCAACATCGAGGAATTGAGCTCCCGCTCCTCCTCGTCGGATTCCCGTGTCTTGCCGCGTAAAGGTCCCGAGCCCTGAGCGCGCCCTCGACCGCCTGGATGGCATCCTCTGCGTCGTCTGCCATCTGAGCCACGCCCGCCCTCGGCTTCTTGCCTGATGGAGCTCCGTCCGCCACGCTGACGGCCCTCGGGCGTGTGCCTTTTTAAAAACACGGAAAGGTCAATTTCTTGCTGCTGCGGTGCCGCGGCGGCCGACGCGGCCGCTGCCGTGCTTCTGCGCCCGCGGAGGTCGCGACCGAAAAGGGCCCGGGCCGCGCGCAGCGCGCGCGCGGATGTGCAGCTGCAGTGCGAGAAGCGTTTGAGAATACAAACTGCCAGCGTGACGCTCAAGAGGATCCGGAACTCGCGCTTCGTGGCGTTGATGCGTGCTCGTGCCCCTCGTGCAACGCCGCGCGGCAAAACTCCTCATCACGTGCCTCCGTGCATTCTCCATCGCACTCGGAGCCTGAAGACATCGAAAGCGCTGGTTCGTCACCGCGAGAAGAGCGGCCTCGTTTCGGACCCCATGCGCTCGCGCCGCGCGCAGGAGTAGAGCCTTCGGCGCTGCGGAGCGTGCCCCGCGCGTCCTTCCTTCCTCGCCCCCCATCTAGCACTGGTGGACCTTCCTGCCATCCCTCTCCTCCACGTCGTCCCCCTGCACCTCGACTCCTCGGGGTTCGGCGGCGTAGCCAGGCGGTACAATGGTCTTGCTGATGTAAGAGGCCCGCAAGATCTTGAAATCGATGAAGGCCCAGTCTCCTCAGTCGCCCGAATAGAAAAGTTTCAGGGGCGGGAATTCGTCTGGCACCAGGTCCCTGAATTCCTCGGAGCCCTCGAAAGCGAAGCGGAGGTCCTGGGAAATCTGACGGGCCACGGGGTTCGCGTCCAGATGCAAGGTGTAGCCCTCCTGCATGGAGTCGCCATTGGCCCCGGCCCCCGAGGATGCAAGCCCTGACTTGTCGGTGGCCCGAGGGGCGTCGGCGCCGGTTCTGGGGGCGGCGCCGATGAACGAGGGCTCGGACGAGGAGAGCCCGCGCTGGGGCGAGAGCCGATCCGAATATGGGGGCCGCGCGGCAACGTGGGCAGCATTCTGAGCCGCTGGGGGCAACCGGATGGTAACGTTAGCCGAAGCGCGTTGAACCCTATCCCCATGCGAAGCGACGATTTGCGTGAACGGTCCATGCCAAAGAACACATCGCGAGACACATGCGCGATCTGCGCTGCTCTGCACCCCGCAGTGCTTGCAAGGAGCCCAGGTAGCTAGCGACGGTTGCGCGAGTCGCAGCGCCCGAGGGAGCAGCGAGGTCTGGAGGTGATCTGCGCTGCCCTCGCCTCAGCCGCGCTCGCGGGGAGCCCGAGAAAGCGGCGACTGTTGCGGACTTCGCAGCCCCCGAGGTAATCGCGGGGCCTCAAAATGAGCAGCGCTGCCCTCTCCTCCGCCGCTCCTCCCGCAGCCCGCGAGCGCGACGACAGTAGCGCGGTTCGCAGCGCCCCGGGGAGCCGCGAAGTCTCGAAATGATTTGCGCTGACCTCGCCTCCGCCGCGCCCCCCTGGAAACTAAGTAAATGGCGACGACGTTGCACTTCGCAGCGCCCCCAGGGGGCCGCGAGGTCTCGAAGAGACCTGCGTAGACCTCCGCGCCGCCGGGCCTCCCGGGAGCCTGCGAACACGGCGACAGCTGCGCTCTTCGCAGCCCCCAGGGGGCAGCGAGGTCTCGGTTGCGCATGCGCAAATCTCTTCGCCGCTGGACCTGCCAAGAGCCCGCGACAGTTGCGACGATTGCGCACTTCGCAGCACGCGCACACATGCACATGGAGCACCGGGGTCTCGGCTGGATCTGCGTAGGCCCCCACTCCAATGGACTTCCCAAGAAGTGGCGGCGAAAGCTGCGCACTTCGCAACGCCCCAGGGAGCAGCGAGGTCCGGGATGCGTCTGCGTAGACCTCCACTCCGCTGGACCTCCCAAGAGCCCGCGAAAGTGGAATCAAGTGCGCACTTCGCAGCCCCCCAAAGAACAGCGAGGTCTGCGTACACCTCCACTCCGCATGACCTCCGCAGACCCCACGGAACAAATGCGACAATTGCGCACTTCGCAGCCCGCTCAAGGAGCAACGAGGTCTCTGCTGGATTTTCGTAGACCGCCCCACTCCGCTGGACCTTCCAGGAGCCCACGAAAATGACGACAGTTGCGCACTTCGCAACACCCAAGGGGGCGCCGCGAGTCCCAGCTGGATCTGCGCGAACCCCCACCCAGCTGGGCCTTCCAAGGAGCCGACGAAAAGGCGATACCTTCACACTTCGCAGCACCCCCAGGCAGCCGCGAGGTCTCGCAATGATCTGCAGACTTCTATTCAGCTGGGTTTGCTATTTTTAAGAAATATCTATGGCTGCACGCCCCCCGTCTGAAGGGGATTCACTCCGCTGGACCTCCCAGGAGCCCACGGAGGGAGCCGCAATTTCACACTTCGCACCCCCCAGGTAGCCGCGAAGTCTCGGCTGGGTCTGCCTAGACATCCACGCCGCTGGACCTCCCAGGAACCCACGAAAGTAAGGGCAACTGTTCCCTTCGCAGCACCCGAAGGAGCAACGAGGTCTCGGCTGGATCTGCGTCGACCTCCACTCCAATGGACCTCCCAAGAGCCCGCTGAAGTGGCGACATCTTCGCACTTGGCAGCACCCGGGGGGGCCGCGAGATTTGGGCTCAAGCGATCGCATATGTTGAGCTGCCCCGCCGAGCCTCCCATTGCTAGACACAGATGAACGCCATAGCTGCTGATGGCCCTTCCCTTGTGGCGGCGGCTGTGCAGGCGGCGATCCGGGAACAAGCGCCCTGCGCACTGTTGCTGCTGTGGCTGCTGCGGTTGCGGGCACTGTGATGTCTGCGGCTGTGCGGCCCGCTGCGTCAGCGTCTCTGCACAATGAGCGAGTTCAGGATGCACAAGGCAGAGCTGAAGACTGCGATGATCCTGTACAATTGTTGGAGAAACTTCGAACTGTGAGTCGAGCCCAACGCTGTTGCAAGAAAGAGAAGCGCCGGGCTGCTAAGCAGGCGGGAGATGATGGTCTGGTGGGTTTTCCTCCTCCTCCTCCTCTCCCCTCCTGATGGCCCCTAACCCCTCGCTGAAACCATACCACTTCCAGCAGGTGCAGCCAGCCCATTCGCAAACCTCGGGGGAAATCTTGCTGCAGAGCTCGCTCCGGCATTGGTTCCACGTCCAGGCGCTGATTCACCCTTGCACTCTGAATGTGCAGGAGGGACCCTTCCACAAGAAACATTCCAAAAGACCAACCCTGAGACCCCACGACGTCCATGGATTTTTGGCGTGGGAACGTCACGCTTTCCATGGCAAAAGCATCGAAACCCAAGCAACCCAGGGCACCCTTGAGGTAAACAGGGTGTTTCTTGGCATGGTTCTCCACTGTGCGTTCAATTCTGGCCACCAACTCTGGGAGCGCAGGTGGCGCCAGTTCCTGCCACACACTGGGGCGAGAACCGGCAGGGCCATCTGCCCGTGCCAAACATCAGCCACGATCTGGTGCACACCAGAGGGGGAGCTTCGTCAGGGAAACCTTCCTTTGGGCGTGTTGACGGCGATGCTGGATCGAAATCTGGCCGGCCTCAGCCTTACACGGAACGGAAGAAGTGGCCTGCCCCTCTCCCGTTCATGCGGCAATCCCGGCACTGCTGATTCATATGTGCTCAGGTATTCCAGTTGGGTGGCTACATACTTTGGGCAGTCCTGCACTCTTGTACTTCAAGGTCCTGAGGCAATTCATCTTCTGAGGGGCGTAATTTCCTTCTTCGGCTTCGCATTCCGCATGCACGCCAATCTTAGGCAGCGCTTGGCTGCCCCAGGCTTCAACCGCCTGATTCGTCTGTCTTTTCCGTAGGCAGGTCGCCCCTGTCCTTTTTCTATGATTGCGTCATCTTAGACCTCTGCTCCGCTGGACCCCCAGGAGCTCACAAAAGTGGCGACAGCTTGACACTACGCTGTGAACATGGACTTGCGAAGTCTTAGCTGTCTCTGCGTAAACATCCACTCTGCTGTAACATCGCAGCACCGAGGGATCCGCGGGAAGAAGGACGACTACCCTAGCGCTGTATTCAAAACGATAACCCAATACAGGACAGTTGGGGCACATACATATACTTATAGCCAGAGTCCCGTATTCCCAAGCAGCGCTTCTTGAGCCGAGGTGGCTCCCAAAAATGTTCGCGCGCCCTCTTGCTCCTGATCCGCCTGCGCCTTCGGCGTCATCGTCGAGCGTTTCGTCATCGTCGTTGACGTCGTCGTCCTCCTCCTCCTCCGCATCCACGTCATTCTCCATCTCGTCCTCGCCCTCCCCCCCCACTGCGCCCCTCCTCCTCCTCCTCCCCCTCATCCTCCTCCTGATCTTCCTCCTATGATCCTCCTCCTCTTCCTCCTCCTCCTCCTCCCCCGCTTCCTCTTCCTCCTCCTCCTCCTCCTCCTACTCCTCCTCCTCCTCGTCCTCACGCTCCCAAACCTGATCTTCCTTGTCCTCCTTCTCCTGCTTCTTCTCATGTACCTCCTCATCTCATTCCTCCTCGCGCACCTCCTCACACCAATGTTCAATTAGATTCCTCGTTTTCCTCTTCGTGTTCCTCGTCTTCCTCCTCGTCCTCCTCCTCTTCCTTCTCCTCCTCCTCCTCCTCCTTCTCCTCGTCCTCCTCCTCCTCTTCCTCCTCCTCCTCCTCTTCCCCCCCTCCGCCTCACCCTCATGTGTTCGTCGTTGTCCTCCTCCTTCTCCTCCTCTTCCTCCTCCTCCTCCTCCTCGCCTCCTCCTCACTCCTCTCCTCCTCCTCCTCCTCGTCCCTCGTCGTCGTCCTCCTCCTCCTCCCTCCTCCTATTCCTGCTCCACGTCCTCCCCTCCTCCTCCTCCTCTCCTCCTCCTCCTCCTCCTCCTCCCTCCTCCTCTCCTCCTCCTCCTCCTCCTCCTCCTCCTCCTCTCCTCCTCCTCCTCCCCTCCTCTTCTCCTCTCCTCCTCCTCCTCCTCCTCCTCTTCCTCCTCGCTCTCGCATTCCTCATTATTATTATTATTCTCCTCCTCCTCCTCCTGCTCCTCCTCCTCTTCCTGCTCCTCCTCCTCCTCCTGCTCCTGTCCCTCCTCCTCCTTCTCCTCCTCCTTCTCCTCCTCCTCCTCCTCCCCGGCCTCCCCGTCCTTTTCCTCATTCTCGTCGTCGTCGTCCTCCTCCTCCTCCCCTCCTCCTATTTCTGCTCCACGTCCTGCTCCTCGTCCTCGTCCTCGTCCTCCTCCTCCTGCTCCTGTCCCTGCTCCTGCTCCTGCTCCTGCTCCTCCCGCTCCTGCTCCACCTCGTATTCCCCTCCCCTCCTCTTCTCTGCTTCCCCCGCCATGCCAAGGATTCCTTCGCACTGGCGATGCCGCTTCTAGGAGGCACCCTCGTCAGCAGTGCTTTCGAACAGGTAGCTTGGGTCTGGTCACGTCTCCCTTCTCCAATCTGTATGTGTCCTCCCTTTCTCCTCCCCCGTCTTGCCTCCTCCCTGCTGAACCGCGCTCTCGCTCGAGGCATCTCCACGATTTGCTCAATCATTGTTCCCCCCTGAGACGCCACAAATGCTCGCGCCTCGGCGCCGGCTACCTCCTCCGTCGGGCCAGGGACGCGCAGACCCAGAGCACAATTCGACAACCGAAGTGAAATTCGCCGGCCCAACGGGCCAGAGGCGTGCTAAGATCTCCGGTAACTGGTTCACAATATTTCTAGTTCGCGCGCGCGGGGCGGCCCCTGGGGGTTCCCCAGCGAAAAGTATCCCGACCGCAGCCCGACCAAGCCTACCCAGAGATGGTTTTGAGGGCCGTTGTTCGAGACCCCTCACGAGGATCGTGGCCTCCGAGGAGTGTGCACTCGACTACCCCGTCCCAAGATTCCCCCAAGAGCCCAAGGGGGCCCCAAGACGCCGCCAAGGAGCCCCAAGAGACCCCCAAGAGGCCCCCAAGAGGCCTCCAAGAGGCCCCAAAGAGGCACCCAAGAGGCTTCAAAGAGGCCCCATAGAGCGCTCGAAGGCCGGCGGAATGAGCGAAGCGATTGAATAATATATGATATGGTATCACTTGGGTCTGACCGACCCCTCCTCGCTCTTATTTCCTCCCTCTCGAAGCAGGCGAAACGGGCCAGACCACCTTTGGCGCTGCATCGCGAAGCCCAAAAAAGGATGTCTCAAGCGAAACGGGCCAAACCGCCTCGCGCTCATTTTCTAAGAGCTCATTGCCGAGGATGCTTCAGGCGAAACGAACTGGACCACCTCGCGCACATCTTCAAGGAGCCTGCAGTTGCGAGGATGTCTCGCGCGAAACGGGCGCGAATCATCTCGGAGCCCCTAATTGCGAGGATGTATCAAGCGGAACGGGCTGGACAACTCGCGCGCGACATCTGAAAGCTCGGAGATACGAGGATGTCTCAGGCGGCGCCCAGACCCCTCCCAGAGCACAATTTGACAACAGAAGTGTGATCAAATGGTTCGTTTGGGTCTGACCCCTCCTCGCTCCTCTCTCCTCCCTCTCGGAGACCCGAAATTCGAGGGTGTCTCAGACAGAACGGGATGGACCGCCTCGCGCGCAGCATCTCCGAGCCCCGAATCGTGAGGACCGCCTTGTGCACATGTTCTCGGAGCTCAGCGTTGCAAGGATGTCCCAAGCGAAACAATCTAGACCACCTCGCGCACACCTTCTCATAGCCCAGAGTTTCGAGCATGTCTGAAGCGAAGTAGGCTGGACCAACTCTCGCGCGTCACCTCGAAGCCCAGAACTCAGGCGAAACGGGCCAACAACTCTGGCGCGGCATCTCGAAGCCCGGAGGTGCGAGGATGTCTCAAGCGAAATGCGCCGGACCACCTCTGACTACCTACCAGACCACCCCAACCCAACCCGAAGACCCGAATTTGACTCGAATTTCGGGTTGGAGGGTACGCGTTCCATGTGTTTTCAATGTTCCCCGCCCCCCCCCCACTGGAAATAGAAGGCAAATTGAAGCCTTCGGGTTGGGTTGGAGTGGTTTGGTGGGTGGTACCTCGCGCGCGGCCTCTTGGAGCCCAGAATTTCGAGGATGCCTCAGGCGAAGCGCGCCAGACCACCTCTCGGGCGGCATCTCGGAGCTCAGAGTTGCGAAGATGTGCGCGCCAGACGACCTCGTGCGCAGCCTACCGGAGCTTCAAACTTCGAGGATATCCTAGGCGAAATGGGCTGGACCACCTTGCGCGCGGCATCTCGGAGCTCAGAATTGCAAGGATGTCTCAAGCGAAACGCGATGGACCACCTCGCGCGCGGCATCTCGGAGCTCAGAGTTGCGAGGATGTCTCAGGCGGAACGCGCCAAACCACCTCTCGCACAGCCTCCCAGAGCTTAGAATTGCGAGGATGTCTCAGGCGAAACGCGCCAGACCACCTCTCGCGCAGCCTCCCAGAGCTTAAAACTACAACTGCAAGGATGTCTCAGGCGAAACGCGCTGGACCACCTCGCAAGCGGCTTCTATGAGCTCCGGATGTCTCGTGCGAAACGGGCTGGACCGCCTCGCGCGCGGCAATTCGGAGCTTAGAAAGGCGAAGATTTCTTTAGCGAAGCTCGCAATCCCGGCCAGCTCAGAATTGAGAAAGAATCAAACATCCTTTGGACGAGATCGCGAGGTCTGCGGGGCCGTATGCGCCTCGGAACACCAAATCGCGAAATCGCGACGTCGGATATCTGGGAAGGGTGAAAAGTGGGGCGCGCATGGCGGATACCGTGGCAGCAGAAATGGCGGAGACGGCGACGAGAAGGCGAAGGCAGAGGCGCAGCAGACGGGAGGCGGGAGGAGGGAGGAGGTAGGCGGGAGGCAGTGGGAGGGAGGCGGGAGGAGGGATGAGCCAGTGGGCTGAGCCGCTTAACGCGCGACATCTCAGAGCTCAGATTTGCATGGATGTCTCTGGCGAAACGGGCCAGACCACCTCGCGCTCGGAGCTTGGAGATGCGAGGACACCTCAGGCAGTGTCCAGGCTCTTCTCAGGACAACTCGACTACAGAAATGTCATCAAATAGTTGGTTTGGGTCCAACCCCTCCTCCATCTTCCTCCCTCCCTTCAACCCCATGGAACTCAAAGTTGCGAGGATGTCTCAAGTGCAACGGGCCGAAGCACCTCGTGCGCAGCATCTCCGAGCGCGAGGATGTCGCAATCTCAACCTACCTCTCGGCGGCATCTCGGAGCCGAGAGTTGCGAGAATGTCTCAGACGAAACGGGCTGGACCACCTCGCGCGCAACAATTCGGATCTCCGAATTGCCAGGATGTCTCACGCGAAACGGGCTGGGCCACCTTCGCGCGAAGCATCTCGGAGCCGAGAGTTGCTAAATTGTCTCAGGCAAAACTCATCCGACCACCTCTCCTGCGGCATCTGTGAGCCCAGTCGGCAAGACGCTTGAACCGAAACGCGCTGGACCACATCTCGCTCGGCATCTCGGTGCTCAGACTTGCAAGGATGTCTCAAGCGACGCGGGCCAGACCACCTCGCGCGCGGCATCTCGGAACTCAGACGTGCGAGGATGTCTCAAGCGAAACAGCAGGGACAAGCTCTCGCGCAGCATCTCCGAAATCAAAGATGCGAGGATGTCTCACGCAAAGCGCGCCAGACCACCTCTCGCGCGGCATTTCGGATCCTAGAGATCCAAGGATGCCCCAAGCGAAACGGGCCAGACCTTCCTTGCGAACAACATCTCGGAGCTCAGAGTTGCGAGGATGTCTCAAGCGAACCGCGCTGGACCACCTCGCGCACAGCATCTCGGAACTCAACCTTGCGAGGATGTCTCACGCAAAACGCGCTGGACCACCTCGCGCGCAGCATCTCGAACCCCAGAGTTGCAGGGATGTCTGAGGCGAAGCGGACTCGACAACCTTTCACGCGGCACCTCGGAGCTCAGACTTGCGAGACTGCCTCAGGCAGAGCGCGCTGGACCACCTTGCGAGCAGCCTCCTGGATTTCTGAGTTGCGAAGAATTCTCAGGCGAAGCGGGCCGGACCACCTCGCGAGCGGCATCTCGGAGCTCAGAATCGCTAGGGTGTCTCAAGCGAAACGGGCCACACCGCCTCGCGCCCGTGTTCTGAGAGCCCATTGCCGAGGATGCTTCAGGCGAAACGAAATGTACCACCTCGCGTACATCTTCCAGGAACCTGAAGGTGCGAGGTTGTCTCGCGCGAGACGAGCTCAGAGCGCAAGGACGTGTCAAGCAAACTGCGCTGAACCATTTCGCGCGCTGCATTTTTGACGACCTACCAAACCACCCCACCCCAACCCGAAGACCCGAAGACCCGAATTTCGGGTGGGAAGAGGTACGGGTTCCACACGCGTTTTTTGTTCGATGTTACCCGACGCCCCCCACCCCCCCACTGGAAATGGAAGGCAAATCGGGCCCTTCGGGTTGGGTTGGGGTGGTTTGGTGGGCGGTGAATTTTGGAGCCGAGAGACGCAAGGATGTTTCATGCGAAACACGCCCGACCACCTCGCGAACAGCGCCTCGGAGCGCAGAACTGCGAGGATGACTCCAGCGAGACGTGCCGAGCCACCTCCCGCGCAGACTCCCAGAACTCAGAAGTGCAAGGGCGTCTCGGGAGGAATGGGCGCACCACCTCGCGAGCGGCATCTATGAGCTCCGAGTTTCGAGGATGGCTCATGCGACACGCGCCTGACCACCTCGGGAGGGGCATCCCCTAGCCCAGAACTGGAAGGATGTCGCAAGCGAGACGCCCAAATCCCAGACAACTCAGAATCGAGCGTTCTGAAGATGTCTCAAGAAAAACGGCCCAGACCACCTAGCTTTTGTTGAGGATGTCTCTGGGCAGGCGTTCCTCGACCGGAAATGGTTACGATCACAACAGCACCCCTTCCCGCAAGCTGTCAGGGGAAGAATCGATCAGTCAGTCAAGCCCGGCGCTTGCACGGCACACTGGCAGAGAAGAGTGAAGCAATTACACGTTCACAGAACCATGCTGGGCAAACCAGCGAAGTGTCCAGAACAGGGCGTCCCAAAACACTTCCAAACATACGCCCATTATTTTAAGCAGGCGAGCCGGCGAAGTGTCGGGGGCACGGTGCCCCAGGACTCTTCCTGAGAAGCGCCCGAGAAGCCTACCTCGGAAACGAAATTCTAGGATCCTTACGGGTTCTTTACAAGGACCCGCTCGAGAAGCCGACCTTACATCATAATTCGCATAATTCGAACTGCTGAAGGGAAGAGAAAACCACACTTAAATGTCAGGTAGAGGCGCATGACCGCAAAGGGCCCATTGCTGTTCAGGCTCCCCCCTGTGTCTTCGGCCGCTCACCTTCCAATTAAAAATATGAAGGTGTAGTCTCCGGGCAGCTCTGCGATGTCCTGCGCAGCGCAGGTCGGCGCCCGCGAAATTGTGGAGCCCGGGGGCGCTCTCCCGCCCTCCAGAAAATCTGTATTAGACACTCGTGAAACATATGCGCTAGAAACTCTTAGAACTCATCTTGAACATTGCGCGTGAAATCTGTCGTTACGATTTTCGGCTGCCTACAGCAGCCAATGTTTCCACACTTTCTAGCATATTCGGCAAAACGAAAGAAATGTAAATTTCGGTGTTGCTGGCGCAGCTGATGGTGGCGTGCTTGGTTTCACCTCGTCCCCTGGTCGCTGCACTGTTATACATTTTACGTTTAACAAACCTCCGAGATACACTGCTTGCTTGTCCCGCCGCTTTGACTGGGGCACCTGTGGGGGAGAGAACCACGCCGTCACTGTGCACGCTCATGCAAGCAATGTTGTCCCAACTGAGTTCCAGACTGTATTTCTTTCCTTCGTCGATCACGGTGTCGAGTT
Source organism: Prorocentrum cordatum (assembly GCA_963575745.1). NCBI lineage: Eukaryota > Dinophyceae > Prorocentrales > Prorocentraceae > Prorocentrum > Prorocentrum cordatum. Next base: position 49,463 of record CAUYUJ010016303.1, read on the forward strand.
ATGTCTGCCGCTTCCCAGTGTTGCTGCTGAGGAACATTGTGCCGCCCGCGCGAAGAATGTCACGGCGTACCAGGTACCCTGGCACGGGGCGAAGCCGTCCATGAGCTTGCCGATGTCGGAAACATCACGTTCTGCTCAAGAATGAACAGGTATGGCGAAAACGGGCAGCCTTGGGCGACTCCTGCTGCTTGTTTCCGTTGGCTTGAATTCCCTGCTGGATCTTTGAATGCGAAGTTTTTGCACGTGTAAATCGCTGCCACCATGTCCAGGAAGTTCGCCAGAAAACCAAACATGCGAAGAACGCGCAAAGGTGCGTCATGTCTTCAGGTTTTGCACCAATCCAACAGTACTGGAATCTGGCATGGCGCCTGAAGTGTTTTCGGTGCTTCGAACCTCCGCCGAGCGATGCTAATGGCCAAGACAGTGCCTCTACCAGGACGGAGCCGAATTGGCTTGGTCGTATTCTCGGCGCTTCCATTTTGAATGCGTTTTTGCAGCATCCAAGCCAAAGGTTTGCACCCAATGGTTATTCAAGAAATTGTCCTGTAGTTCTTTGGCGCCCTTTTTTTACATGAGTGCAATGATAGATGTCTGCCGCTCGTCAGGGCCATCAATTTCCTCCCAACACCTCTGAACCAAACATCCGTCATTCTCCACTTGCTAGTGGAGAGCGTGCCAACGCCTTCCACAGCCCTGGCGATACATAGTCTACGCCTCCAGCCTTCCTTGTGGGAAAAGCCCGCAATGCATCACGAAGCTCATGCATGATGACGGTGCCAGTGCAAGCTGGCAAGGTGTCCCCCATCGTGTTGTGCCCACTGGGTACAAACGTAGCGTGAGTAACTTTCCACTGCGCCTTTTTCAAACTAGTCCGCCAGAGTGTCGGCCCGCTCGGTGCTCTCCACTAGTTGCCCACGTTCGTTTTGAATGTGCATTGTCGCTTCGGTACTTATTGTGCGATGTCGCACTGCTGTCCAGTGGCGTCCGGCCACTTGAGTATCGAATCAATCCCGCTTATCTTTCTGCGCCGACGTTTTGATGCACTTGTTCATGTTCTTCTGTTCCACCAGATTGCTTTGCCTCTGGGCGTGATCTCGTTGATTCGACCCAACGTAGCTGCGGAGATCCATTGTCACAGCGGTTTCCGCCCAGCTGGCTGAAGTATTTCAGCTGCGTTTTCCATTGCGTGTTTGATGAATTCCGCATGCACGTCCAAAAACAGCACCTCCGTGGGAGCGGCGAAGGCTTCGCACAACCCGCAACCATACGCTTAAACCAGATTTCTTGTCATGGGCCAACATATTTCCGCAATCGTATTTCCTTGATCGAGTGTTGGGTGCTCTGTTGGCTTCCAAATCGATCAACATGCGTAGTAAACAAAAAACGCGAAGCCCATGAGCTTGCCCGGACTGCCAACATATATCTGCTATGTTACTGATTGTGTTGTGGCCCGTACCACAGTGATTGGTTTGAGCAAAGCCAACTCCCACAGGATTTGCTTGATCGACTTCTGCCCCATAGTATGTCACCAGCTCTTCCAGGGTTTTCTCGAAACATGTGTTGGGGATGGAGCTTCCAATTGCTCTGCAAGTTTCAAAAAGAAGGCCCCCATTCACACATGTTGTGCGTTGTGGCCACGCGATTCGAAAAACATGGTCGCCCATGGTGTCCTCGTCACCAGGCTCCCGATCATAAAGTCGAACATTGAGGGCACTGAGAACCATGCTGCAAACATGGTTCTTCGGTGCCAATTGTATTTTTGCAAACTGGTCGAAGAAGTTGCGCCGTTATTCATACTCGCTCGTAATCCCCATGAGGAGCGTAAGCAGATATGATGCTTAGCACGCCACCCTGAATCTGAAGTTTCAAACGGCATGCCTGTCCAAAATGAGCTTGTAGATGATAACCGACTTGATGACACATGGTACAAACAAGAAGCCGACTCCAGAGTAAAATTGCCCATCCCCTTGCGCTTGTGTCGTGCCAGACAAGATTAGCAGAGAGTCGTTGTCGAACGTCTGTGTGCGTCGTGATTCCAGCCTCTTGCATGCATAGTACAGCGATGTTGTGCTAGCCCATGTAATCCTCCAGCTGTGGCAGCTAAACCATCGGTTGGCCTAAGCTTTCGACGTTCCAGCTGCCAAGCGATTGTTTGCAAAGTGGAGTGCAACGATTTGCTGCCATAACGTGCGTGGTGCCGGTAATGGGGAAAAACAACTGTTGAAATCATGTGTGAAACAACTGTACGCGGGGAAAGCCGGCTATCTTCCGGACGGAGTCAGGGGAGAGATGAAAGTAGTGTTCATGGTGTGGAATTGAAAAAAGAATGGCGGGAAGGGGGGGGGAGTGGGGGATGGGCGCGGGCGGGAGGGAGGGGGCAGCAGGACGGGCAGTCGGAGGAGAAGAGGGGACGGCACCGAAGCAATGCAGGAAGGGAGCAAGGGAGGAAGAATAGAGTGAATGGGGATCCTTTGAAACTGCACGGTTACGTGCCCTCAAGTCAACACGACCAGGGTGAAGACATGAGTATATATATTGGCGGGGGAAGGGGTAGTGAGGGGGACAACTCGTGGAGGGCAGGAGGGGTCAGGGGAGAGCAGAGGAAGGACGAATGTGGGAGTGGAAGAGTGATGGGGCTCGAGACGGAGGGCGAGAAAGGATAGAGAGAGAGAGAGAGGGAGGAAAAAAACAGAATGTAGGAAGAGGAGGGGTCTGCGAAAGGAGGAGGGGGAGGGAGGCAGCAGGCGGGCAATGTTGATGAGAGGGGGAAGGGTGAGGGAGCAGACCTCCATCCAAAGGCACGGTCGGTCCAGGGAGAAAGCTGGGGGAAGCCAGGGAGAATGATGCGCGATGCATCTGCGAGGCATCGCAACCAAGCACGTACCGTCCCTGCCCAGTGCTCGCCCAGCGCTAGTGGCATTCATTGATGCTGCTGCGCATCGCCTAATAGCTATTCGCATTCCATGCTCGTGCACTGCAGGCCCGGCTCAAGCATCGTCTGAGTCCTGGGGCGGCGCTCACAATTCTGGCAGGGGCCCAGGATTTGGAGGAGGGAGGAGGACGATACGATGCGATGCGACTCGCTCTTGGTACAGTAGGGGCCCTTCCACAAGAGACCTTCCACAGGAAACCCCGTCTGGAGACCCCAGGACGTCCGTTGATTTATTGGTGTGGGAGCGCCACGACTTCGGTGTGTAGCAGAACCATCGCGACCCAAGAAACCCAGGGCACCCTGGAGGCGAGCAGGGTGTTCCTCGGCTTAAGTCGGGCGTGTCCCCCTACAGGGGGATTTGGGGCGAAACATGCAAAATATTAAGAACATATGTCAAACATGCTCCACGAAAGTAAAACCATCGTCCCCATTTTACTATGTTGGAATATCCCTCCTGTAGAGGGACAGGCCCGACTTAATTCTTGGCATGGGTCTCCACTGCACGATGCGATACGACTCGCTCCTGGCATCGCGGGCAAGCCGGAGCAGCACCATAGGCTATGGTATGGCAGGAAGGTTTGCGCACTCTGGCACGCACCTCTCTCTCGAGAGAGCAGACCTACAGGCTCCCAGAGACGCGTTTGGGTCTCGCGAGCCTTCTGGGCTAATATTTCTGAATCCAGCCTGTTTTAGAGAAGCAGAAACTCCGCCCTCATGAGAATCACCCCGACGCGCGAAGCCGTTTCGTAAACGCACCCACGGAAGGAATCGAACAGGGCAAGGCTGTTTAGTAAACGCCCAGGGCCGTTTAGCAAACGCCGATTATGGGGTTCGGGTGGCTTTTCTTCCCTTGATGTTTGGTTTCACCAAATGACGCGGCCCTGGGCCGACCAAGTGTAGGTATCCGAAGAAGGACAGCTCGGGGAGTCCCACACAGGCCGCTTTTGGGACACCCGGCCCAAACCTGGGATCGTCGTCACAACTGCGGGCCGGTCGCCCTGGTGACGCAGGAGATGGCTCCACCAGCTGAGACACGCTGCAGCACGAATTCTGCTTTACTGGGTCCTTGGCACGTCCCTCGCCTGACGGACTCTTCCGCACTGTGCCCTTCAGGGGGCTCGTCGAGGTGCCTGCGGACTCTACTCAACCAACACATTACGATAAACTACAGTTGGGGCATCTAATCTCGTGGCAGCCTTGTTGCTGGGGACCTAACAACGCCCTCGAGGCTCCCAATATTGCACCTACTATGGAGTGGAGTTCCTTGACCTTGGGGTTGATCGGAATCATTGTGTTCGCCAAGAATTGAAAGGAGGAGGAGGCGGAGGAGTAGAAGGAGGAGGGGGGGAGGAGTGGGAGCTCTGTGCTAAACCAGCTGCAGAGCTGAGGAGCCACACCTCACCCCGAGGCGACTCCCGCAGCGCGCGAACATGAGGGTGATCACAGCGAGGGAGACGCAACCAGCCACGGATCAACATCCAGGAGGGGGAGGGGGAGGGGGATGAGGGATAGGAAGAGGAGGGGAAATAAGGCATGGCTGGAAGGCGTGAGGGGGGAGGCAAGATTGATCAGGGGCTCCAGGGTGAGTCCGAGGGGAAAGCGCAGTCGATGCACTGAAAAGTTTGCGCCTCCAATTCTGAAATCCACCGACCCCTCGTGGGTCTCTACGCGTGTGAAATTCTGCTCTCCCCATTATCTCCCCCCAAGGACCCTCAACCGGCAATTTGACACCGCCCCATGGCCCTGGGTGACCCCGGCCCGAACGCGCCCTGGAGGCACAAAGGGCCCACAACGGGCTAAGAGGGCCCCAAGAGGCCTCCAAGACGGTTCACGAAGCTCGAAGACGCCAAAGATGGCCTCCAGACAGCCCAATGTGCCCCCAAGCAACCTCCAACATGCCCCCCCCCAAAGACCCCCAAAACAAACAATCATCCGATTCCCTGGGGGAAACGTGGGTTCTAGCATATTCGCCTTTTTGACCTTCACGACACCCAGAATGACCCAAGCAGCTCCCAAGAGGGCTCTACGACGGTCCAAAAAAGCCCCAGGACGGCCAAATAAGAAACCAAGGCGGCCCAAAAGAGCCCAAAGACGGCCCCCAAGAGAGGGCCCAGAAGGGGAACCCGAACGGACATTTCGATCCATCCCCCGAGACGCCCCAAGGTTGCCCCATGAAACCCTCGGGAGGACTCCAGAGGTGCCCAGGGAACCCCAAGAGAACCCCGAAACGCCCACAAGACCCCGCCAGGAGGCCGTCAAGAGATCCAAAACTACCCTTAAGACGCCCCCGAAAGGCCCACACCACGAAACCCCATCAGCCATCCGACCGGCTTCCGACCCACTACCCAGGCACAGTGGCGAAATGGGCCGCAGGCCATTCGGTAATCATTCCCTTGGTGGTTTCACGCATGCCGGCCGACAGGGCACGCGGCTTTCCACCCGTTCACCCATGCGTGCACAGAACATGCTGACGATGGCGGCCGCGGAAAATATACCTACACCACGCGAAATGGTTAAGAAATCATGGGTTAAGAAATTCATGGTCTCAGAACTCGAATAAAAACCCAAAATTTCTATCAACATCTTAGAATTTACATTGAAATATTAAGAATAATCGAGACTCTGACCGAAAACTCAAGTTTTCTTAAGCATCGCCTAGGGTGTACCTCAAGAAACACCCTTCAGGTCTCTGACACTGGCCCCCCTTCTTCCCTCAGAAGCGTTCCGAAGAGATTCCACGAAACATGCATGATACAATGACCCAAGACCACCCTGGGATGGACCGAAGGCCATGACAGATGTCATGGTCAGAGAGCCCGCGGAGCTGTCCAATGCATGCACGGCGAACGCTGACAACGTTGCCCGCGGGAACTACGACTACTCCAAGAAGCATTCATCGGTACGAAGAGGCCCCATGAGCCAGACCCTAACGTTTTTCATTCCCTTCTTCTTCCTTCTCCGCGCCCTATGCCTAATCCTCTCTCTCCCCCTGCACCTCTTCCTCCTGTGCCCCCTCCTCCCCCTCCTCCTCCTCCTCCTCCTCCTCCTCCTCCTCCTCCTCCTCCTTATCCGCTGCCCCCCCTCCGCCGTCTCCTTTTCATCGGCCTCGTCCTCCCGTTCTCTCTCGCCCCTCCTGATCCGACTTCCACGGAGCTCGGCGCGTTCACCACCATTGCTGATTCGGTTTCACACCAGGGGTGGACCTAAACGGTTTTTTGGCGATTTCGTGGGCCGTTTTCGTTTCGAATCCGTTTTGCGTGAAAGGCGTATTGAAGACAAAACGAGGGAATACGAAAGCAAAACGAACACGAACAACACCGTTGAGGTTCAGCCCTGTCTCACACCTTGCGGCACGGATGGGCATCACTTGCACGCCGCACTTCAGAATGTTTCTTCCTCGCGCGCGGCATGGCTTCTGGACGCGGACAACGTCGACTTCGGCAGCGGACTCTTGCCTGCCACCTGCGCGCTGTGAACCCGAGATCCTTGCAACCTCCACAATCCACGCGCACCTGCGTCGTCTTGCGATGCTGTTCAACCCGGTCCTTCTTCGAATGTTTCGCGTTCGAAAACACTCCCCAACATGCCGCGCACGGTAGCTCGCACTCCGACCGCTTCGCCGCATCAGCTACCCCCGACGCAGCTACGCCCCGCTTGTCACACTCCCCGCAGACCACTCTGGCGCTTTTCTTCCCATGGTGGCCCTCCGCCTGCTCGGGCTTCAAACGCTTCGCGCCCCAGAGGCCTCGCCGGGACCTGGCGCAGAGCGCGTCAGCGGCCTCGCTTCCGTCTCCGATTTCCGCTCGCGGTTTTTCGACTCGAACGGCGACTTTGGTCGCCCCACTGCGTACTTCCGACGCAGCCTGCCCCCCGCTGCGTTGCCCCCTCCGCCCCCGCGAATCCGACGCCGCCGCCAGCTCGTCGAATGCCGACGGGCACTTCCCGCTCGAACATCGCGCTGCCTCCGCGCTCTCCTGGCACTTCGCGCTGCCGCATCGCGACTGCTGCCGCGCTCTGACACGGCTGTACTTCGCGCAACGCATGGCCCGATGCATTTGCGGCCCCTCCACGCCGCCGGCCCCTGCGCCCCCTTGCCCGCCGCCGCGCCGCACCAGCCCGTCACCCACCAATTGCGTTGCATGTGCCTTGCTCGTGATGCGCAATTTCTTGTCCGCGCGCATCGCCTCCACCGCGCATTCTCAACGAGGCGCGGGCCCCTCCTTCCTGGGGAACCCGAATTTCGCGAACGCCTCAACAAGAAGGCTGCGCCAGCACCGCTCGCGCATGTCGCGCGGAGTCAGCCCCGCCCCCTCCTATTCTCCCCAAGCCAAGCCCCCCCCCCCCCGAGAACGCGCAACGGCTTCTTTGCGCCGGCCATCTCGCATGCGCCGCATGAGGTCGCCTCGAAAAGGACGTGCTACCAATGAATTATCGCGCCTGCGCACGCGCGCGATGGCCGCGCTACCGAACGCCCAACCGACGCCGCGCCCTCGTTCAAGGTCCGCTTTGACTGCGCCCGCTGCTCGCCCTTGCCCGGCGCGCGCTGTCGCTGCTAACGACGGCGCCATCATAGACTGCTCGCGCTTGATACTCAGCGCCAGATGCGTCCGATACCCGCCCAACCAAGTGCCACTGGCGTCCTTTCGACTGGAAGAGTGGGCGCATCCCTGGCCCCCAGCCCGGGATGTGCCAGTCCTTCGCGCGAAAGCCTAGCACCATGACTCCTGGCGAGCGCAGCGCCGCCCCTCGCCCGCAGCCCCCGCGACTTCGACCTCGCGCGAAGCCCGTCCATGAGCGGTTGCTGCGCGCCCCCGCTCGACCGACCCGCGCGGCCCCCGAGCGCGGCGGGCGCGCCATTCGCCGGCGGGCGCCGCCCTGGCAAACTTGCGCGCCCCTTGTCGCGGCGCCTTAACGGCTGCATGCTGTCCTTCACCGTGCATGGCCAGCCACCTCTGCTCGCCTCCGCGGCGCGCGCGATCTCTTGTCGTGACCCGCAGGGGCTGCTCTTCTCGCGCCGTCGCCCGCTGAACGACCCCCCGCTTCCCGACGTGGCATCGGATATCCAGCCCGGCATTAATTCCAACGGCTTCGACAATTTCTCGCTCTTGAAAACGCGCGCCTTCTGGCGACGTCGCCACGATTTTCCTCTTCTGGCTCGACTTTGAGCGCGCCGCCTTCCAGCTCGCCATTGATTTCCTACACTGCTTCGGCGCATTCTCCGCAGCGCACGCCCCCGCGCTGCGCTGCGCGGTCAGCCCGCGCCCTCGGCGCTGCGCTGTCAGCTGCGCTTCCCGCGCAAGGAATTGCGCGCGCGTTCCGCTGGCCCCCGTCGTCGAAACTCAGATTGCATGCTAAAAGGAAAAACATCCTAGCATCCTGGCGCGCCCCGCCGCGCGCATGCACTCTGTCGACCCCGTCGCCCCCTGCCGCGCCGCACCTTCCCCTCCGGCCCCCCAGAAGACGCGCTGCCCGTGGCCCCCCACGGCCCGCCGCGCGCGCTTCCAGGGGCTCCTGCGACGCGACGCGGACAGCTCATTGATCTCCGTCCCAGGCGGCGGCTCCAACGGATAGAACGCCGCCAGACCTACGCGATGGCGCTCCCGAGCGGCTTGTCAAAGCTGTTCGCTCCGACCTTCGCCGCGTTCGCCGCTGACCTGCGCGACCGCGGGCGCGAGGCCGCAGGTGCGAATCCAGCTCCGCCGGGAAGTTCGCGCCCACCGCTCTGATCTCGTCGATGATCAGCCACTTCGCTGCGACATGCGCCGAGCCGCCTCTTTCTTTTTCCCGGAGAGGGCGCGGGCCCAGTGCCGTCTTTTTTAATTCGTTTTCCTCCGCGCCCCCGCGGGAGGTGGGTCGGCGGAGAGATTATGCGAGAAACTAAAACATAAAATGCGAGTCTGCAACTGATTGTTTTTCGCGTGCCCGCTCGAGGAAAATGCGCCCCCAATCTCGGATCCTCGATAAATCGCGGGGTCTGCAGACCACCGTTTTCCCTCGTCAAAAAAAGCGCGGGGCAGTTTCAACGGAATCCATTTGCAAAAACCGATGTCCGGAGCCCCGACCAGGATGCAACAACTATGAAAATTGTGCATTTGTTGCGCGCCCGCTCGAAGATGGCCCGTCCCGCGCGCGAGCAATTCTGGGGGTGTCTCGAGCGAAACGCTCGCTTTGCAAAATTTGACGGGTCTGGGCGCTCGAGGATGCCCAGGGGGTTCTGGGAGCGCAAACCCAACGCAATTCAAGAGAGATCGCGGCTTTGGGAGCGCGGGCGCCGAGCAATTGACAAAGGATCCCGGCCCTGGGAGCGCAGATGCCGCGCAATTTACTGGGGGGCCGTGGCCCAGGGAGTGCGGGGGCCGCGTCATTTGTACATGTCCAGGCCACCCATGGGGGGCATCTAACATGGTTGTCGCGAGCCAGCACAACGTGATTTAACGCCCCCAGGCCACCCAAGTGCGTATTTAACATGGTTGCTCTGTGCTGGATCCAACTGTTGTTGCGTGTCCAGGCCACCCAGCGGGGCATTCCACATGAATGTCCCGAACTGGAAACGCGTGTCTTCACGTGCCCCGGCCGCCCAGGGTGGCATCTAACATGATTATGCCGGGCTGGCACTTCGTGTTTGCGCGTGTTCAGGCCACCCAGAGGGACATCGAACGCAGTGGCCCCGAGCAGGGACCATGTGTTTTGACGTGTCCAGGCCGCCCAGGGGTGCACCTAACATGGTTGCCCAGAGCTGGGCCCGCGCGTGGCACCGCGTGTTTTTACGTGCGCATACCACCACAAAGGGGAAATCCAACATCGCTTCCCCGAGCAACGACCACGTGTTTCAACGTGTCCAGGCCAACCAGGGGTGCATCTAACGTGGTTGCCCAGAGCTGGCACCGCGTGCGTTTGCGTGTCCAGGCCACCCAAGGGGTATCTAACATGATTGCCCCGAATAGGAACCGCGTGGTTTCACGTGTCCAGGCCGCCCAGGGGAGCATTAAACATGGCGGACCCATGTGCTTTCACGTGCCCAGGCCACCTAGGGGGTAACACGGGCCTCCCGGGGCCTTCCTGGGGCCTGGGGCGGACGTCTGACATGGAGATGTGTTGGGGATGTCTCGGGCGAACCATATGTTTTCCCTTCCAGTTCGTCCAGGCGGATGTCTTGCATGATGCGGCGCGTCCATCGGCGCGTTCCGTAGCGCATCCCCTGTGGCATGACCCGCAGCGCGCCCCCATGGCGCGCGCCTCGGCGCGTCGCCCGGCGCGTCCCTTGGGACGTTCCGCGACGCGTCCTCCTGGCACGCCCCCCTGTCAGTTAGCTCTGGGGCAGCGACTGCGTGCTCGAGCAGCTCGAGCTTATGATCCAGATCAGTTCGGTCAGGATTCGAATGCAAAGGGCGCTTCGATCCACGGCGCTATCGCAGTTCATGGCGTGGCACAACGCTGTTCAGCGCGGCGCGACGCTGCGCACCCCTCGGCACGGCGCATCAATACTGACACGCTCAACATTGCAACCTGGCGCGCTCCACGGCGCGTTCCGCGGCGCGCGCCGCGGCGAGCCCCAGGCGCGGCGCGGCCCCTGGCGCCCCCCCGCTGCGCGTCCAGGTCGCATGTTCCGCAGCGCGCCCCCATGGCACGCCCCGCGGTGCTCCCCCATGGCGCGCCCCCTGGCCCGTCGCCTGGCGCGCCCCTGGGGGCGCTCCGCGGCGCGCCCTCCCGGCGCGCGCCCCCGTCATTCAGTTAGCCCTGGAGCAGCTACTATGTGCCCAGGCAGCTCGAGCACACTATCCAGATGAGTTCGGTCAGGACTCGGATGCAAAGGATGCCTCGATCCACGGCGCCATATAGCACAATAGCGGCATGGCACGTCGCAACTCAGCACGGCGCACAGCGGCGCAGCCCTCGGCGCGGCGCACCAAGATCGATATTTTTCAGCATTGCAACCTGGCGCGTTCCCCGGCACGTTCCGCGGCGCGTCCCGCGGCGAGCCCCCCTGGCAAGTCGGGCGGCGAATCCCCCGGCACGTCCCGCAGCGCGTCCAAGTCGTGCGTTCCGTGGCGCGCCCCCTTGCCACGCCCCGCGGCGTGTCCGCGCGGCGCGCCCCATGGCCCGTCGCCCGGGGCGGCCCTTGGGACGTTCCGCGGCGCGCCCTCCCGGCATGCGCCCCTGTCGTTAAGCTCTGGGGCAGCTCCCACGTGCTCGGGCAGCTCGAGATTAGGATCCAGATCAGTTCGGGCAGGACTCGGATGCAAAGGATGACTCGATCCACAAAGCTATAGAGCATAATCGCGGCATGACGCGTCGCAACGGTTCTATTTTGTTTGCGACGCAAGCGCGGGCGCGTCGCAGTTCAGCGCGGCGCAGCGCAGCGCAGCCTCGGCGCGGAACATCAAAGTCGATCCATTCAGCAGCGCAGCCTGGCGCGCCCCGTGGCGAGCCCCCCTGGCACGTCGCGCGGATCGTGCCGCGGCGCGTCCCGCAGCGCGTCCATTGGCACGTTCCGTAGCCGGTCCTTTTGGCACGTCCCGCGGTGCGCCCCCATGGCGCGCCCCCCGGCACGTTGCCTGGCGCGTCGCTTGGGACTTTCCGCGGCGCGCCCTCCTAGCATGCCCCCCTGTCGATTAGCTTTTGGGCAGGTACTATGGGCTCAGGCAGCTCGAGCCCAAGATCCAAATCGGTTTGGTCAGGACTCGGACGCAAAGGAGGACTCGATCCACAACGCCATATAGCACAATATCGGCATGGTACATCGCAATTCAGCACGGCGCAGCACAGCGCAGCCCTCGGCACAGCACATCAATATCGATATGTTCAACATTGAATTTGCCCGTCGCCGAATCACATATTTTCGAAAAGGTTGCCATGCCATACAACTTCTATATTCCTTTCCGGGTTCGTGAGTCGATCATGCTTCTTTTATTATTAGTCTTCGCGTCACCCTTGTCTTTCGCGGTAGTTTGCCCCTCTACGCTGTTCACGCCCATGCCAAACGCACTGTGAATCGTGTTCCCGCCCAGCGATGCGGCGCTCGTCGACTGCAGGGCTACCGCCTGGAAATCTCTGTGGCGCGCCCAGCCCATCCGTTGCTCGAACATATCTTTGCGAATCTTGTCCACGACGAAACTCTTCCCCGGCCCCGGCCGCCGCGCAAAAAAACACCAACATGGGCTCGTTGTCCGCATCTGGCAATACGGTGTTCTTCCTCCGCGCTTCCGATGCGAATTCCTCTACCAGCGCGCGGTCACTTTACTTTCTCCGCGACGCTAGGCTGACCCGCGTTCAATTCTCCTTTCCCAACCCCGGCTATCCACTCCCGCGTGCTCGAAGCCGTTGCCTTCTTCCACGACGCCACGAGCGGGTCGCCCTCCGCTGTTCAACGCCGCGCATCCTCCCTGCGATCTTGAAGCTGCCACTGCTGCGCGTGCTTTCTCACTGCTTCGCCACCCCACATCAACAACCCATCCTTTGCGGGCTTCCTCCGTTGCCACCCTTCACAAGAATTGATGAGAAACTCACGAAGATCGAAGATCTTGCGGAATCGATGACAAACCCAGCGCCCTCGTCCTTCTCCGTGTCCTCGTGCTCCTGGACCTTCCTTTCCCCAACATGCAAGTCAACTTTTAACAATCGGGACATCCGCAAACTTCTGGGTCATCAACAACAAATCAGAAATGATAACACTCCGGGGAACACTCCGAACGGCGAGGCCAGAGGTAGCCAGAGGTATGGCAGGAGACAGCGAATTCAGGTTCCTCCTCCTCCTCCTCCTCCTGTCCTTCCCCTCCTTCTTCTCAGCAGTTCCCGTCTCCTCGTCATCGTCCTCCCTGTCGCCCCATGAAAAAGGCAAGGGGTCGGCTGGTGTGGCGCAAGCCTGAAGAATATCCTGGGTTTTTCCAGCAGGCCGCGTGGGCGCATGCTCTGGATGGGGCAGTAATCGTCCCCCCCTTGGATCCGCTGCGGGGGTTGGGCACGAGCTGTCGGAACGGGTGGAGGGGGGGTTGGAGGAAGAGGATAAGGAGGAGGATCGCACGCCACTGAGGGGAAAGGGGGGGGGAGAAAGTCCGACGGTCCAAAAAACCCAGGGGGGCCCATCAGAGGGGAACTTTTTGTCACCCTGGCAGGAAGGCCAAAGACCTGCCAGGGGCCAACGACAGGGCCCCCCCTGGGTATCTAACCGCCCAGTTCTTCTTCCTCCAGACCATTGTCTGGGCCTCGTTCGCGTAGCCCCAGTCCCAACTCAGCGGCTTCGAACTCATTAAGTCCAAACGCTTACAGGACATCAGCCAGGCACAGAAATGCACGTGCAGGATGGTCCGAAGTGGCTCTGGACAAACCTCCAGCTCCCATCTGGGCCTTCTTGGACTCCGAGACACCCCCCACCAACTCTCGCGCCCAAGCCCCAGGAGTTCGCCAAGAGCCCAGTTTGAGAGGCCTGTTGGGGTGCTTGCCCTTGCAGACTGCCCGAGGGTTCTTCCTGCCTGGGTCCACCAGGGCCTGCTGGGACCCTCCACAGCCCTTTCGCAGGCCTCTGGATCCCGCAGACACCGTGGCATACCCCGGAGAAGGAGGAGGAGGAGGAGGAGGAGCAGGAGGAGGAGGAGGTGGAGGAGTGTGGGGGGGATGGGCAAGCTCCGTCGGAAGGTTAGTCGCCCACCCAGCCCTCGATTAATCATTCACCCCAAAATAATGTTGTCCTGGCTCGCGATACACCACAAGTTGCCAATCAGGCAAGTCCAATCAAGTTTCCGAGAGAGAGAGAGAGAGAGAGAGAGAGAAAGAGAAAAAGAGAGAGAGAGAGAGAGAGAGCGCCCAGCCAGTGGGGTAGGGAGAGGGCCCGAGCCGTCCGATCCCCCCTTCCCCCAGATCTCCTCCGCCCCTGTGCTGATCGTCCCTTTCCCCAGCCGCCTTCCCATATTCCCCCCCCCTTTCCGAAGCGGCGGACGGCGAGACAACATCCCTCCCGCGCCGCGCCGTGGAGCGGGGTGCTGGACGCCAATGCGCCCCTCTCTTTCCTGTCCCCTCCCTGCGCACGTCTCCCTGTCGCCTCCACCGACCTCTCCTGGGGGCGTCCTGACGAGAACTGCGAGGCCAGTCCAGCCCCGGCAATGCTGCCGCCCCCCCCCTCCGGCCTGCTCACCCCTCCTCCTCCTCCTAATCCTCCTCCTTCTCCTCTTCCTCCTGCTCCTCCTGCTCCTCCTGCTCCTCCTGCTCCTCCTGCTCCTCCTGCTCCTCCTGCTCCTCCTCCTCCTCCTCCTCCTCCTCCTCCTGCTCCTGCTCCTCCTCCTCCTCCTCCTCCTCCTCCTCCTCCTCCTCCTCCTCCTCCTCCCTGCTCCCCCCTTCCAGCGCCAGCCCAGGTTGAAATGCACGCGAGCCAGCGCCCAGGGAAGCCCAGTGCCGCTGCAGCGCACTCTCCCCCACCTCTTGTGAGGAGGAACGCTCGCAGAAGAAGAAGAAGAAGAAGAAGAAGAAGTAACTGTATCAACACTCCCCGATCAGTGCTTGCACTGAAGGGGTCCTAGCGGATACTGAAAGATTAGCCGACAATTTCCCGCCGATTTGGGCAGCCGGCTGGGTTACCAGGTTCCCGGTTCCGATTTGCCGGGGTCCTGGTCATTGGTTCAGAGGGCCGGTTTCGGTGGGTTCCGGGTTCCCAGGTTCCCGGGTTCGATCTCCTTATCGCTCTCTTTACCGATCCCATTTCAAACCATCCACATTGAAGGGGCCCTGGGACACACAAATAAATACACACAAATAAAATGATGCCCCATATTTTCCCATATTTTCTGGGTTTCTGGGTTTTTGTCTTCCCCCCCACTTCCCATATTTTCCCATATTTTCCTGGGAGTCGACGATTAATTGTGTCTGTGTGTTTTTTTCCCTCCTGATTATCGATCTCTTTATCGATCCCATTTCAAACCGTCCACATATTGGATTTTCCTCTGGTGCAATAAACCCTTGGAGGTCCGCGCGGACTTCTCGGATCTGCGCCGGGCCCCCCTCCCTCTGCAGCGCGAAGAGCGCCAGGGGCGGCGCCGGGAGGTCCGGCGGGGGGGGGGGGGGGGGGGGGCAGAGTGCGGATCCGAGGAATGCGCGCGGAGCGCCAGCAGTATATGTTCGTGGCGTTGCTGCCTCTTCTTCGAGACAGGGATGGGGGCCAGCTCGGGGGGCCGGCCATCGCTCGGACGCCCAGTCCCCGTGCTTTTTTTCGGCTTCGTGCGCGGTCTTTGTCGCCAAATGGTCAAGGATGCTCCTCGAGGGTCCTCGCCGAAGAAAAAATGCACACGTCCGAGCGATGCCAGGGGGGGGGGGCATTGCCCCGAACTCTGTGGTAAAATCGCTGCTGGATCGGCGGCAGGCCCCCTGGGACGAAACCGCACGCTCCTGGGCGGGGCAGGCCGTCGGGCCCCAATCGGCGAGGGAGGAGGAGGAGGAGGAGGAGGAGGAGGAGGAGGTGAGGAGGAGGAGGAGGAGGAGGAGGAGGAGGAGGAGGAGGAGGAGGAGGAGGAGGAGGAGGCGGAGGAGGAGGAGGAGGAGAGAGGGAGGAGAGGAGGAGGAGGAGGAGGAGGAGGAGGGAGGAGGAGGAGGGAGGAGGAGGAGGAGGAGGAGGAGGAGGAGGAGGAGGAGGAGGAGGAGGAGGAGGAGGAGGAGGAGAGGGAGGAGGGAGGAGGGAGGAAGAGGACGAGGAGTGCCGTGCTCCTGTTTGGGGCCCCGTGCCCGGGAAAGCACGCCCCCTATGAAGGCCGAGAGCTGTGTCGGCCAACACAGTCGGGCGGCTGAAAGGAGGACCGCTGCATGAAGGACGGAGCCCCCCTCTGGCACCAAAAGCGCCCGCGCGGACGGCGAGCGCTGGAGGAACAGCAGCGGGAACTAAGGAACATCGAGCCCCTTCGAGACCTAAGCTGTTCCTGATTTCAGCGTTTTGGCGGCAGCATGCACCTACAACGCCTGCCTTCCATCCTCCTCCTCCTCCTCCTCCTCCTCCTCCTCCGTCTTCCATCCTTGCTCCCACCTCCTCCCTCCTCCCTCCAGAGGAAAGAACTCGAAGGGAGGTTGTGGGAGGGGGAGGGGGGCGGGGGTGAACAAGATGCCAACGCCACGACTCCTCGGGCCTCTGCCTGGGGCGTGCTCTAACCGCGACTCGGGAGCGAACCCAGCCGTGGCGACCCAGGACCCTCGCAGATCAAACCAGCAAAGGCGACACACGCGGAAGGAAATTCGCACTTCGTCTCCCCTGCCCTGGCAGGGGGGGGGCGGTGGGCGGTGGGCGGTGGAGACGAACCCCCGGCGGGGGCCAGGCGGGCGCGTCCTCGTCGCTCACCTGGCGAGCGCGGGGCGGGGCATGGGTGCTGGCCGCGCGCTCCGCCGGGGTGGAAAGAGGAGGATGGCTAGGGAGGGAGGGGGAAGAGGAGGAGAAGGAGGCGGAGGAGGGGGAGGGAGGATGAGGATGAGGAAAAACATTAAGGATGAAGAGGAGGAGGAGGAGCAGCAGGAGGGTGACGGAGCCAGAGCGCTCGGCGGAGTGGCCGCGGCGTGCCGGGCCCCCTTCGGCTCTTGAGGAGCAGCGCCCTGGCGGGCCGAGTGACACATGGCACAGCACGGCGCGGCAAAGCAGCGGCCTTCCAGACAGAAGCAGCAGGCTGCTCACTCAGAGGAGGAGGAGGAGGAAGAGGAGAAGAAAGAGGAAAACGAGGAGGAGGACGAGGAGAAAAAGGAGGAGGAGGAGGGAAGGGAGGAGGAGGAGGAGGAGGACTAGGAGGAAGAGGAGGAGGAAGAGGAGGAGGAGGAAAAGGAGGAAGAGGAGGAGGAGGAGGAGGAGGAGGAGAAGGCGGAGCATGAGGAGGAGGAGGAGGAGGAGGAGGAGGAGGAGAAGGAAAGTGACGGAACCCGAACGCTCGGCGGACTGGCCGCAGCGCGCCGGGCCCCCTGTTGCTTTTGAGGAACATCACTCTGGCAGGCCGAACGACGCATGGCACGGCGCGGCGCGGCGGAGCAGCGGCCTGCCAGACAGAAGCAGCAGGAGTATCTCTCAGAGGATAAGTATGAGTAGGAGTAAGAGTAAGGGTAGGATAGGAGGAGGAGGAAGATGAGGAGGAGGAGGAGGAGGATGGCAATCTGGTTTGATCCTTGGAACAGGTTTGATCCTTGGATGGCAATCTTTTCGAAGGGGCAGGTCGCCGAGACACGACGGGTGTTTGCCGCGGGAGCCTGCAACGGCGGCGCCAAAGGCGGTTCCACATGACTGGCCTTCTTTTCTCCTCCGCCTCCTCCTCCTCCTACTCCTCCTCCTCCTCCTCGACCTCGACGTCGTCGCCCTGACCATCCTCCACCTCATCCGCAACCTCATCGTCGTCCTCTGCCTCCGCATCCTCCTCCTCCTCCGACTCCTGAGGCCTCCTCCTTCCTCCTCCTCCTCCACCGCAGTCATCGTCCACTTCCTCCCCTCCTCCTCCTTCCTCACTCATCCAAGCACTCGGGGCTGCATGGCGGTCGCCTCCTCGACGTCGTTGGCGTTGCCGTCGCGGCACCCGCACTCCTGCCGAGCGCCCGGCAGCCACGCGCGCGGGTACGCCTCGACGCAGGTGCTGCGAGACGGGGGCTTTTGACCAATGACCAGCGCCTGGGGGATCGATCTTCGAGGTCCTCGGCGGGCGGTGGAGTTGGAACGATTTGGCCACCTCAGACCCCAAGTATAGGTGTATCCACCGCCTGCCGAGGTCCACGAACATCGATCCCCTGGTTGTGGTTACAAGTACTCGCCATCGCTCGGACGTCCATTCCCTGTGTTTTTTTCGGTTTCGTGCGTGGTTTTTTCGCCAAATGATCACGGATGCTCCTCGATGGTCCACGCCGAAGGAAGAATGCACACGTCCGAGCGATGCCAAGGCCACCTCAAACCCCAAGTGTATTTGTATCCACCGCCTGCCGAGGTCCACGAACATCGATCCCCTGGTGGTGGTTTACAAGCAAGCAGATCGCCGCCTCGGCGGTGCGTCGGCCAGGGAGCGTCGACGCACGTGCATCGATCGGGAAGTAGCGCCAAGACGGGCCCGCAGAACGCACGCTGCACGCTGCAGTTCACCAGGTGACGTAACAGCTGTCAAGACAAACAAAAAGGAGTCGACAGAGCCGGAGGGTCGCCTGTCCTCCTCCCCCTCCCCCTCCCCCTCCCTCCTCCTCCTCCCCCTCCAGTCCTCCCTCCTCCCCTCCTCCTCCTCCTCCTCCTCCTCCTCCTCCCCCTCCTCCTCCACCTCCTCCTCCTCCTCCTCTTCCTCCTCCTCCTCCTCCTCCTCCTCCTCCTCCTCCTCATGAGAACTCACACCTAGTAAATATTGGCTGCCAGATCTCAGTACGAGCGGGGAGACGACGGTAGAAGTGGTTGGATCGAGACGTGTCTCCGGCAGGGCAGGATGACTAGCTCGGCGTGTAGCGAAAGTCAACGGGCCCGACAAAATTGAAGCCACACAAGGCCAAGAACATACCAGCAGAGCGACGCGACCAGAGTTCGCCCCGGTTGCAAAGCGAGCGCCCGAGCCCGAGAGCCCCAAGCAGGATGAATGTGAACGTTGAGTATCTGAAGCTGCCCCTTGGCCGTAGAGAGCGTGACTCCGAAGATACACCCTGCCCAAAGATCATGGTAATTGGACACGTAGTGTCCTACGATATTATCACCCCGAGCCTCCCAGCAGCATGATAGCTTCCAAAGGAGTGGTGGTGCGGGAAGACTTTTCCAAGTGATACCAGGTCTTCAGAAACACCGTGGGGTTCCTGGAGACAAACAACGTGGTGATAAGCTGCCAAACACTAAACCATCTGAACGTAGCCGATTGGCGGACATGTTTTCCGCTATTCAGCAAAAATGATGATGCTGATGATGATGACCATGATGATGATGATGATGCTGATGCTGATGCTGATGCTGATGATGATGATGATGATGATGATGATGATGATGCTGATGATACGGATACGGATACGGATACTGATACTGATACTGATACTGATGACGATGATGGTGATGGTGGTGATGATGATGATGACGATGACCTGATTGGATGCCCCTCAAACGAGGTCCGAGTAGATGGGGTCGGAGTATCGCGCCGCATCGCCGATGCATCTCCAACGCATAGGAGACGTCGGTGGCGCATCGGCAACGTCGGTGTGGAGAAAATCGGGATCTGCATCGATTCGCATCGACAGTGCGGCGCGATCCTCCGATCTCATCTGCTGCGGCCAGGTATGGGAGACCCGGGGTGATGGTGATTGTGACGACGGCGACGACGACGACGACGACGACGACGGCGCGGGTGTGAACGAAGCTCCAAGCCGAGCATGGAGAGCATCCGCTGGAACAGGCAAGCGTCGGACTGAGGCCGGCGATTCGCGTGCTCGTTGGCGCGATCCTTGTTTAGCGGCGAGGGCCCGGGCAGGGATTGGCGAGCGGATGGCGGGGGGGAGAAGATAAGGTGGTCGAGGAGGTAGCGAAGGAGGGGGAGAAGGCGGAGGAGAGAATAACAGGGAGGAGCAGGAAGGAGGAGGGGGGGAGAGAGAAGGAGTCCTGTCAGGAGAGCGGAGGACAAAAAAAGAGAGGATGCAGTAGGGGCAACGTCCGACATGGCCCAGGGTTCATGGCTGCAGACCTTCTCAGCAGCAGCCCTGGTCAGCAGCAAAAGGTCACGCGTGAGGGGAGGACGAACGGAGAAGATGAAGGGAAACTGAGACACACAAATAAATACACACAAATAAAAGGATTCCCCATATTTTCCTATATTTTCTGGGTTTCTGTCTTCCCCCCACTTCCCATATTTTCGCATATTTTCCTGGGAATCGACGATTAATTGTTTCTGTGTGTTTCTTCCCCTCCTGAGGAACGCACGACGGGCGGGAGACGCTGCCGCACCTGGGCGCCCCGCCCCCGGGAGGGGCAGATTCGAAGGGGCCCAGGGACACACAAGCAAATCTACACAGGCAACAGGATTCCCCATCTGTTCCGATATCTTATGGGTGTTCGTCTGCCCCCCACTTCCTGTGTCTTCCAATCTGCTCCCGGGAGTCGACGATGAATCGTGTCTGCGTGCTTCTTTCCCTCGTGAGTATCTGCGTGGCACTGGGGCCGACATCAGCCTCACATGTCGGTCACATAGGCTGCAGAAAAAACAATTATCCTGGCGAAAGGCCAAACCATATGCAGCTGTGAGTATCGCGTTGTGGGTACCGCTCTCGGTGGAATCCCCTATGGGGCCACGATCCTCGTGAAGGGTGTGCCGAAATGGGCGGGGGGGCGCATGCAAACCCTGCCGCTGGGGCCTTCGGTGGAGCTCCCTACGGGGCCACGGTCCTCGTGAGGGGTGTGCCGAAATGGGCGGGGGACGCATGCAAACCCTGCCGCTGGGACCTTCGGTGGAGACCCCTATGGGGCCACGATCCTCGTGAAGGGTGTGCCGAACTGGGCGGGACGCATGCAACCCCTGCCTCCGGGGCCTTCGGTGGAACTCCCTATGGGGCCACGATCCTCGTCAAGGGTGTGCCGAACTGGGCGGGGGGACGCATGCAAACCCGGCCGCTGGGGCCTTCGGTGGAGCTCCCTGCGGGGCCGCGATCCTCGTGAAGGGTGTGCCGAAATGAGCGGGACGCACGCAAGCCCTGCCGCTGGGGCCTTCGGTGACGTTCCTATGGAGCCACGATCCTCGTGAAGGGTGTGCCGAACTGGGCGGGGGGACGCATGCAAACCCAGCCGCTGGGGCCTTCGGTGGAGGGACGCATGCAAACCCTGCCGCTGGGGCCTTTGGTGGAGCTCCCTATGGGGCCGCCACGATCTTCGTGAGGGGTGTGCCGAACTGGGCGGGGGGACGCATGCAAACCCTGCCGCTGGGGCCTGCGGTGGAGCTCCCTATGAGGCCGCGATCCTCGTGATGACTGTGCCGAAAGTGGTAAGGGGGACGCATGCAAACCCTGCCGCTGGGCCTTCGGTGACGTTCCGTATGGGGCCACGATCCTAATGAGGGGCGTGCCGAAATGGGCGGGGGGACGCATGCAAACCCTGCCGCTGGGGCCTTCGGTGGAGCTCCCTACGGGGCCACGATCCTCGTGAGGGGTGTGCCGAAATGGGCGGGGGACGCATGCAAACCCTGCCGCTGGGACCTTCGGTGGAGACCCCTATGGGGCCACGAAGCCTTGTACTGGGTGGGTGAAACGCAGGGAGGTGACGAGGCGGATGGGAGGAGGGAGGAGGGGGAGGAGGAGGGGGAGGAGGAGGAGAGGAGAGGAGGAGGAGAGGAGAAGATACGCGGGGCGCTGCCTCTTCAAAGCGAGGACCCAGCACCACGGGATGGTTGTGAACAAAACGGCACGTCGAAATGCGAAGAGCCCCCCTTCAACGGATCTGGGGGCCTCCCGTCGGGGCGGGGGAGGACTCCCCGACTGAGGATGGCAAGGTTAGGGCGACGCTATCTATACATATCCACTGCTCCCTGACCACGCCCATCCTGAACCCGCCAGTGGTGTATAAGGCACGCCCTCCTGAGCTGGGCAGGACGGCGTATACACAACTGCTGGATTCATAATGGGCCTGGCCAGGGAGCAATGGATATGTATAGATCTCGCCGCCCTAAAGGTGGTGCCTCCTGTGATTTCTCGCTTTCCCTAGCCACTTTGGCTCAAGCCGTCTGGGCTCGAGCACGCCCCGGCTCAGGTGCTGCGCTCCGGCCCCGGCACGACGGCGGCGGCCCCGGCACGATGGAGACCACGATGGGACGGCTGCCGTCCATCGATGGGTTTCCCATACTTTGGTACAGTCGGGGCGTTGACCTAAGGAATCCTAAATAAGGAACGAGGCCCCCATTTTCCATAAGTTGAGCTTCGATTTCGTATCGAAAACCTAAGGAAAATCTGGGGCAAGCTGCGGAACAATTCAGGAACACGGAGCCCCTCCCCAACGAAAAGGGTTCCTTCTTCAGGGCCCCGACTGTAGGTTGCCAGAAACCCCGAGGGAATCTGGCGACCCATGGGCTTTCCAAAAC
Source organism: Prorocentrum cordatum (assembly GCA_963575745.1). Classification (NCBI taxonomy): domain Eukaryota; class Dinophyceae; order Prorocentrales; family Prorocentraceae; genus Prorocentrum; species Prorocentrum cordatum. Next base: position 71,402 of record CAUYUJ010016303.1, read on the forward strand.
TATCCCCACCGAGTTCTGGGAAACCCATGCCGCCAGAACCCCCTAGGGAATCTGGAGACCTATGGGTTTCCCCAGATTCTTCCCGCCGAATGATGGGAAACCCATAGGTGACCTATGGGTTTCCCAGAATTGCCCCCGCCGAATTATTGAAACCCCATGGGTCGCCCGAACCCTCTTAGGGAATCTGGCGACCTATGGGTCTCCCAGAATCGCCCCCGCCGAATTATGGGAAACCCCTGGGTCGCCAGAAACCATCAGGGAATCTGGCGACCTATGGGTTTCCCAGAATTGTCCCCGCCGAGTGATGGAAAACCCAGATCGCCAGACACCACTGGGGAATCTGGCGACCTATGGGTTTCCCAGAATTGCACCAGCGACTTATGGAAAACCCATAAGTCGCCAGAAACCCTTAGGGACTATACTATGGCGACCTATGGGTTTCCCAAAGTTGTCCGAACTGTCACCGCCGAAGGATGGGAAACTCATAGGTCACCAGAAACCCCGGGGGAATCCGGCGATCTATGGGTTTCCCAAAATTGCCACCGCCGAATTATTGGAAATCTACACGGCGCCAGAAACCCCATGGGGAATCTGGCGACACATGGGTCGCCCAGAACTGTCACCGCCGAAATAGTGGAAACGCATAGGTCGCCAGAAACCTCTGGGGAATTTGGCGATCTATGGGTCTCCCAGAATCGCCCCCGACGAATTCTGTGGAAACCATCGGTCGCCAGAAACCCCTTTGGGAATATGGCGACCTATGGGCTTCCCAAAGTTGTCCCTTCGATGTATGGGAAACCCATTGGTCGCCAGAAACTTTTGGAAAATCTGGCGATCTATGGGTTTCCCAAAATTGTCACCGCCGACTTATGGGAAACCCATAGGTCGTCACAAACCCCATGGGGAATCTGGCGACCTATGGGTTTCCCAGAATTGTCACCGCCGAATTCTGGGACACCCATGTCGCCAGACACCCCAAGGGAATATGGCGACCTATGGGTTTCCCAGAGTTGCCCCCGCCGAATTATGGGAAATCCATAGGTCGCCAGAAACCCCTTTGGGAATCTGGCGACCTATGGATTTCCCAGAATTGTCACCGCCGAATTATGGGAAACTTCTAGGTCGCCAGACACCCCAAGGGAATACGGCGACCTATGGGCTTCCCAGAACTGTCACCCCAGAATTATGGGAAATCCATGTGGCCACCGCCGAATTATGGTAAACCCATACGTCACCAGAACCCTCCAGGGAATCTGGCGACCTAAGGGATTCCCAAAATTGCCAACGCCGAATTTTGGGAATCCCATAAGTCGCCAGAAACCCCGGGGGAATCTGGCGACCCATGGGTCGCCCAGAATTGCACCAGCCGAATTTGGGAAACCCATAGGTCACCAGAAACCCCTCAGGGAATATGGCGACCTAAGGATTCCCAGAATTGTCACCGCCGACGTATCGGAAACTTCTACGGCGCCAGAAACCCTATGGGGAATCTGGCGACGTATGGGTTCCCCAGAATCCCCTCAGCCGACTTGTGCGAAACCCATAGGTCGCCAGAAACCTCTAGGGAATATGTCGACCTATGGGTTTCCCATAATTCGGAACCTGGACCTCGCTCGCCGCCACGAATGATGGGAAACCCATAGGTCGACATATTCCCTAGGGGTTTCTGGCGACCTAGGAGTTCCTCATAATTCGGAACCTGGATCCCGCTCGCCGCCGCAGCCGCAACCACAGCCGCAGCCGCAGTCGCAGCTGGCAATCGTCCATCTACGGGTTTCCAATACTTCCGAAGTATGGGAAACCCATAGGTCGCCAGGAACCCCTAGGGAATCTGGCGACTCATGGGAAACCCATAGGTCGCAAGGAACCCCTAGGGAATCTGGCGACTTATGGGAAACCCATAATTTGGAAGGATGGGAAACCCATCGATTGACGACCGCCGATGTGACCCCCTGTGTTTTCACATGTGTGCAGTCCTGGGACGGCTTTTGCCGCGGTCGGCTTCTCAAACTCTGACGTGCATCTCGGGGTCGACGACCCCCAATTGCCCGAAGGCGTTCCCCATGAGCTGCCCCGGAGATCCTTCGTCAAGTTCCTCCCGCTGCCTCCTCCTCCAGCTGGACCTCTTCATCCTCCTCCTCCTCCTCCTCCTCTCCTCCAACTCCCCCTCTTATTGCTCTTCCCTCCCCCCCTCTCCTCCTCCTTCTCCTTCCCCTCCCTCCTCCTCCTCCTCCTCCTCCTCCTCCTCCTCCTCCTCCTCCTCCTCCTCCTCCTCCTCCGCAATCCTCCTCCTCCTCCTCCTCCTCCTCCTCCTCCTCCGCATCCTCCTCCTCCTCCTCCGCCTCCTCCTCCTCCTCTTCCTCCTCCTCCTCCTCCTCCTCCTCTCCCTCCTCCTCCTCCTCCTCTCCCTCCTCCCCCTCCCACTCCCCTTGCTCCCCACCTACCTCGGCGAAGGCTGACGCCGCGGGGCGCTCGCCTGCGTCCACTCCACAACTTCCGCCACGACCACGGCGGTGTCGTCTACCTGGGCGTCGAGGGAGGGTCGACGTGGGAAGCAGGGCGGCGCTGGCTGTCGTGAATGCTGGGCGAGGGGGAGATGCAGATGCTGCTGCTGCTGCTGATGAGTACGGTGGTGCTGATAGTGATGATGAGGACGATGGCCAGTATGATGATGATAGTGGTGATGATGACAACGATGGTATGGATGATAATGAGGACGGTCATGATGATGATGATGATGATGATGATGATGATGATGATGATGATGATGATGATTGGTGGTTGTCAGTATGACGATGATGAAGGGGAGATGCAGATGACGATCAAGATTTTGATGATGATACTTATGATGATGATACTTATGATGATGATGATGATGATGATGATGATGATGATGATGATGATGACGGTGATGATGGGGATGCTGATGGTGGGGATGATGATGGCCATGATGATGGTGACAATAATGATGATACTGATGATAATGATGAGGGGGAGATGCAGATGCTGATGATGGTTGTGGTGACGATGACGATGATGATGACGCAGATGGTCGTTATGATGACGATGATCAGGGAGAGATACAGATGATGATGATGATGATGATGATGATGATGATGATGTTGGTGATACTGAGGATGATGGTAGCGGTGATGATGATAATGCTGATGGTGGGGATGATGATGGGGGGGATGCAGAAGATTATGATGATGATCGTGGTGACGATGGAGATGCTGATCGTCATGCTGATGATGGTGATGATGATGATGACGTGGGAAATGCAAATAACGAGGATGATGCTGCTGATGATGATGCTGATGGTGATGATCAGTATCATGATGATGATGGTGATGATGATGATGTTGATGGTGATTGCCATCATGATGGTGATGATGAGGGATAGATGCAGATGATCATGATGATGATCATGATGATGATGATGATGACGATGACGATGATGATGATGATGATGATGATGATGAGAAGGGTGGTGATGGTGATGACGAGGTTGACGACGTTAGAGGTAATGGTGATGTTCAGTATGATAATGATGCGGGGGGGGGGATACAGATGACGCTGATATGACGATGACGGTGGTGCTGATGTTGATGATGGCGCTGATGACGATGGCGGTGGTGATGGTGATGATGATGATGCTGAGTGTAAGGGTGATGATCATGATAATGATGAGGTATGGACGCAGATGATGATGATGATGGTGATGATGAAGACGATGCTTGTGATGGTGGTGGTGAAAATAATGGTGCTGATGGTGAGGATGATGATGATGATGGTCATTATGATGATGATCAAGACGATGGTGATGATGATGATGGGGAAAAGATGCAGATGATTATGATGATGATGATGATTGATGGTGGTGATGATGGGGATGGTGGTGATGCTGACGATGATGGTTAGCATGATGCGGATGATGATGATGATGAGGGAGAGATGCACATTATGTTGATGATGATGGTGGTAATGATTATGGTGGTGATGCTGACAGTGATGATGATTATGCTGGTGGCAGTGATGATGATCATGGTGATGATGACTATGATGATGATGATGATGATGGTGCTGATAGTGATGATAATGACGATGTAGATGATGAAGACGAAACTGATGGTGATGATGCTGGTGAGAATGATGATGAGGGAGAGATGCGCATGATGATGGTCATGCTGATGATGATGATACCGACTATGAATATGATGATGGTGATGATGATGACGACGATGAGTAGAATCATTATGATGATGAAGATGAGTATGGTGATGAAGAGGTTGATGATGGTGATGATGATGGTCATGATTGTGATAATGAAGAATATGAGGATGAAGATGAAGGCGATTATGTTGATGGTGATGATGATGACGAAGAGGAGAAACAGCATAACGGAGAGGATGATGAGGGAGAGAAGGATTCGAAGCAAGTGTCTGCAAGACTCGAATGCAATTGTTGAACGAATTTCGACATGGGGGCATACCTGGCAAGGCTACTGACCCGGCAAGCCTTCTGATTCGGACCGTGATGAACGTTGCCACGGCCTGGGGGAGCAAATTGCTGGTTCTGCTCACTGACCTCGAGAGTACGCTTTACTTGAAGGCGTTGATTTCTAGGTTCGCATTCTGAAAATAGCTTCCATGACACCCAGGACCTAGGATAGCTTGGCGTTCTGGATTGTCTCGCCCCCATAATCAAGACGATTGTGGCGTTCCAAAAGATTCTTGACGGGTTGGACGACAAGCATCTGCGAGGGGAAATGGTAGTCTCTGTCGTGCACCTGGTTTGCCAAGAGAGGCCGATAAAGGTATGGTACATAAACTACGGACCAGACCAGGAGGGCCCCTATCCGAGCTGCTTTGGTCAACCTGACCTTCGGATCCCCTCACGTGCCTATCAGTTGCAGACTGGCAATCATTGACAGACACTTCAGAAGGTTACAGTCAAATATAGGTGGCATGTTTTATTCTTTCGCGGAAATCGGTTTCAAACCAGCTGGGATTTGGGGTCCCAACGGATTTTGATTATTTGATTTCGACAGTTGGTGGCACTCATGCGCCGTCGCGACGCAGAGCGGAGTAGCCGTAGCCGATGGCGTCCACGAGGAGACTCTGATCCGAGGCTGCAGGGTCAACTACAAGGTCGACTGCACGAGCAGTCTGCTTTCTCATGCGGCCCGCGGGTCCAAACAAACCCGAACTGAGATTGCCCAGCTACCCAAAACCAACTTGCCGATCCCTGGGGACGATGTGCCGCTGAGCGTGACCAGCCAGATTGTTCGCGTTCTCTGGGGCCTTCTTGGTTCTTCGAATATGTTGGTGACATGTTTGGCTATCTTTGGGCGACAGTTGTGTGGGGAGTCTTCTGGAGCCAATGCTGTTTCCTTGCCAATTTGAGACGTTTGGGAGCTCGCTGCAAGGAGCCGTCATATGCGATCTTGAAGGCTGCCTGGGAGGCGCTATTCTAAAACCTTTCCAACACGGGACGAACATCAATGAGTTTGCCATTCGGAGGGCGCGCGCTGCTCGAGCCATCTCGAGCATTCTTGGGAACCTCTTCGGCGATCTTGGGGCCATCTTGAGCCCTTCTGGCGCTATCCTGGTGTCCTGGAAGCACTTTGGGGCCCCCACCCACCCCCAGGACGGTTGCGGGCGAGCCCCCGACACCCTGGCACGTCGAGAGCGGTGCGCGGAAGATCGCGGGGCGTAGCGCGCCCTCCTCCTCCTCCTCCTCCTCCTCCTCCTCCTCCTCCTCTTCCTCCTCGTCGTCCTCCTCGTCCTCCTCCTCCCCCTCCTCCTCCTCCTCCTCCTCCTCCTCCTCCTCCTCTGCCTCCCCCCCTCCACGTGAGCCCCGGAATGAAAAACGGAGGCCGAGCCGCAGCCCAGCCGCGGCCGCGCCGCCCTCGTGGAAGCCCGTTTGGGCGATATCTGGGCGTCCTGGATCGTCTTGGATTAGTGATCCATGGATTGAGCGCACGGTCACCAAATCCATGGATCGGGGGAAGTGCCCTCCCCAAAATGCGGCTGGTGCCGCCTCGTTCGGCAACGGAAATCCGCGATCCCCCATGGAAGCGGGAGCCGTCGCTAATCCACGCCCCCTTGATCCATGTTTGCGATCGCCTGAGAGAGCCTGGACAGGCAGAAATGCTAAAACGCACCAGAAACCTTTGGAACATCAGTGGTTTTGGCTTCTCGGGGCCCTTTTGGGGGTGCTCCTGGGGACCCCCTGGGCTGGAAACCTTTTGGGAAGAATGTTAGAACGAGCTTCCGCGACTGCAGGCCTCTTGAGGCCTTTCGAGCAGTTTTCATGTGTGTTTGGGGGTGCCTCGTGCCAGGGGATAGTATATATATATATATATATATATATGCATGCATAAATGCATACATACATCTGCAAACCTATATGTATGTGTATATATATATATATGTACACACATATTTCTGAATACACACATACATATGTACGTAGTTCAAATACATACATACGTACACACATACACACATACATACATACATACATACATACATACATACATACATACACACACATACATACATACATACATACATACATAATGCACAGGGTGGAACCTGGCTGTGAAACGCCTCGAGATTCCACCCGCCCAACCCCCAGGCACCGCCCCCGCGGCCCAAAGGGAGGACGGAAAGGACCAGGAGAGAGGCGGAGACGCAGGCGAAGCATGTGCAAAAGGGACGCGCGACAGGCGAAGCCTGGACAGGAATGAGCAAACGCGATGCAGCAACCTCATTTGCACCAGAACACGAACTGACCAAAGCCATCTCGTCACGTTCGATATGTCAGTACGGACGTGCCGCAACACATATATCAAACTCCCCTCGGTCGAGGGCATCGCGCTGACATGAAAGCCCCACCCGCAGGTCAAGGGAAATATAATGCACAAGGTCGAGCCTGGCTCTGAAACGCCTCGAGAACCCGCCCACCCATCCCCCGGGCACCGCCCCCGCGGCCCAGGGAAAGGACGGAGAGGACCAGGGGAGAGGCGGAGACGCAGGCGAAGCATGTGCAACAGGGACGTGCGACAGGCGAAGCCTGGACAGGAATGAGCAAACGCGATGCAGCAACCTCATTTGCACCAGAGCACGAACTGACCAAAGCCATCTCGTCACGTTCGATATGTCAGCGCGGGCGTGCCGCGACGCAAATCTCAAACTCCCCATCAATCGAAGGCGTCGCATTGAAACGGAACCTCATCCCGTAAGTCAGAAGGAAATCCCTCAATCTCCAGACTTCAATACGCTCTGAGTGTATGAATATGTCAACCTCCGTCGCGCGATGCCCTCCAGGTTCGACGGCTCTGCCCGCCTCGGAGCCGCCGCCCGCGCGCGTGCCCCAACCGATCAATCAAGGTAAAAGCACCTCTGCCGACTCGAACCCACCAGGGCACCCGAGCGGTGGGAACCTGGAGCACCTCGCGTGCCTTTGGCGGCGCCCTCATGGCCGACGCGTCCGCTGCAGTTTCGATGGCGTCTATGGCTCCGGCCGCGATGCGCTCGAGCTCTCCGCCCGGGTCGGCGCCAGTCAGGGCCCACAGCGGATTGGCCCATTGCAGTGCACAGCCCAGCCTCGCGAAACAAGTGGCACGTGTGCCATAGCCCTTGCACAAAAAGGAAGGGGGAGGAGGAGGAGGAGGAGGAGGAGGAGGAGGAGGAGGAGGAGGAGGAGGAGGAGGAGGGGGAGGAGGAGGAGGAGGAGGAGGTGGAGGAGGAGGGAGGAAGAGGGGGCACGCATCGCCCTCTGCTCGGAGCAAGGGGCCCAAGTCCCAGGTGGGGAGGGTGGGGGAGGCGGCGTGCGTCGCGACGCGGAATAAAGTGCTCGGAGCGGAGGGAGCACGGGGCGGAGGTCCCACTGGGGCGCTGGGGGCGCGGAGAGGAGGGGTGGTGGTGTGTGCCGCGACGCGGAATAAACTGTCGGGGCGGAGGGGGCACTGGGCGGGGCTTGGGGCAGAGGGCCACGGGGCGGGGGTCCAACTGGGGCGCTGGGGAAAGGGGGGGAAGGGGGGGAGGTGGCGTGCGTCGCGACGCGGAATAAAATTGTCGGGGCGGAGGGGGCACGGGGCGGAGTCCCCACTGGGGCGCTGGGGGCGCGGGGAGGGAGGTGGGGGAGGTGGTGTGCGGCGCGACGCGGGATGAAGCGTTAGTGGCGGAAGGGGCAGTGGGCGGGGCCCCCGCTGGGGCGCTGGGGACGCGGGGGGGCTCGGGGCAGAGAACCACGGCGCGGGGGTCCCACTCTGGCGCTGGGGACGCGGAGGGGGGGGGTGCGACGCGTAATACAGCGTTCGTGTCGGAGGGGGCAGTGGGCGGGGGCCCCGCTGGGGCGCTGGGGACGCAGTGGGGCTTGGGGCAGAGAGCCACGGCGCGGGGTCCCACACTGGCGCTGGAGACGCGGGGGAGGGGGGGGAGCTGCGACGCGGGAGAAACCGTTCGTGGCGGAGGGGGCAGTGGGCGGGGCCCCCGCTGGGGCGCTGGGGACGCGGTGGGCTCGGGGCAGAAAGCCACGGCGCGGGGGCCTCACACTGGCGCTGGGGACGCGGGGGGGCGGGGGGGGCGACGCGGGATAAAGCGTTCGTGGCGGAGGGGGCAGTGGGCGGGGCCCCCGCTGGGGCGCTGGGGACGCGGGGGGGCTTGGGGCAGAGAGCCACGGCGCGGGGGCCCCACTCTGGCGCTGAGGACGCGGGGGGGGGGGGAGCGACGCGAAATAAAATGGTCGGAGCTCTAGACACCCTGTGCAAGAGAATAAAGTGGTCGGGGCGGAGGGGGCGGTGCGCTGGGCTGGGCTGCTGGGGAGAAGGGGAGGGGGGGGCGACGACGACGCCGAAATAAAGTGGTCGGGGCGAAGGGGGCGGCGCGCTGGGCTGCTCGGGAGAGGGGGATGGGGGGGGGGCGACGACGACGCCGAAATAAAGTGGTCGTAAAGTGGTCGGGGCGGAGGGGGCAGCGCGCTGGGCTGCTGAGGAGAGGGAGAGGGGGGGGGGCGACGACGACGCCGAAATAAAGTCGTCGGGGCGGAGGGGGCGGTGCGCTGGGGTGCTGGGGAGCGACGCATAGCGACACATGTCGACACAACGCCGAAATAGGGCGACGACGACGCCGAAATAAAGTGGTCGGGGCGGAGAGGGCGGTGCGCTGGGCTGCTGGGGAAAGCGACACATGTCGACACAACGCCGAAATAGGGCGACGACGACGCCGAAATAAAGTGGTCGGGGCGGAGAGGGCGGTGCGCTGGGCTGCTGGGGAAAAGGACCGGGGGGGGGCGACGACGACGCCGAAATAAAGTGGTCGGGGCGGAGGGGGCAGCGCGCTGGGCTGCTGAGGAGAGGGAGAGGGGGGGGGGCGACGACGACGCCGAAATAAAGTCGTCGGGGCGGAGGGGGCGGTGCGCTGGGGTGCTGGGGAGCGACACATAGCGACACATGTCGACACAACGCCGAAATAAAGTGGTCGGGGCGGAGGGGGCAGCGCGCTGGGCTGCTGAGGAGAGGGAGAGGGGGGGGGGGCGACGACGACGCCGAAATAAAGTCGTCGGGGCGGAGGGGGCGGTGCGCCGGGGTGCTGGGGAGCGACACATAGCGACACATGTCGACACATATCGACATATAGAGACATATATCGACACACACATATCGACGCATAGCGACACACAGCGACACATAGCGACGCACACATGGAGACGCATAGCGACACACAGCGACACATATAGCGGCACATGAAGGGCACAAGGCACACAGCGACACATATAGCGACACATGAAGGGCACAAGGCAGCTGGGGGGGAGCGACGACGACGCCGAAATAAAGTGGTCGGAGCTCTAGACACCCCGTGCAAGAGAATAAAAGCGGATGGACAGGATCTCCTCTGCTGCCGGCATAACTTCCCAATCCCAAACGAAAAAGCTCCCGGGTAATAATTGAGCTGAGGTCCTGGCCGCCGACGGCGCTCTGGGAGACGCAGCCTGGATGGAACTCCACAGCTCCACAGTCAAAGCCTCAGGCACCACCTGTAATCCTCGGTCGAGCCCCTCCACAATGTTTGGGCGAGAGCGGGCTCCGATGTCCGCGACAAAGCGGCCACCTGTCACGTCCAGGCGGCATCCCAGCAGATCGATGCGACCAGGCCTCGTCGGCCAGAGATGCTGAATCCCTTGCAATCGACAGAGCCACTCCACTCGCGGCCAGCGTGAGGTTCCTGGCCGCCAGCGCCGCTGCATCACCAGCCCCTGACACATCCTCGACCAAGGCTGCTGCTGCCTCGGCGCTCCAGGACAGGTAGGGGAAGACAACTGACGGTGTGGAGACGCAGATTGTCCCGAGGATGATGGCAAAAAAGAAGCACGAGCCGAACCAAGGCCTCAGCACCCTACTGCGGTTGGCAGCCATCTTCATGCAGCTCACCATCCGAGGGCGCGGGCGCTGCTGAGGCCTCTGCAGCTGCGCCGCGAACTGCACCGCGCGTGGCAGAGGGGGGCCCGCCTCGCCCAGAGGAGCTGCTGAGAGCGTCGTAGGCGGCGGGGGTGCACCAGGGGGCTTGCTCTTGGGCGGCGTGAGCACCAGCGAGACTGCCCCTGGCGACGCCGTCCTCGACGTAGCCCTTGAGGCTGGCGCACTCGCTGCCATCCAGCTGCCTGGCGTGACAGGCGTAGCTGGCAGCGGCAGCGCCGCCCCCGCCTCCTCCGACGCGGGTTTTTTTGACCCGCTGCCCATCGACTCTGATCATGCCCTTCGGCGCCATGTCCGCGAGGACCCGCCGCCCCCCAAACGCGCGCTGGAAGGTGCTAGCTAGCTCCAGCCCTTCTTGAGCCAGCGCAGCTGCCGCGCGAAACCTTTCGCGTTGAGTTGGGTGATGACGTGGCTCACGCCGGGTGATATCCAGGTATCTTTTTAGACTGGAGTCGGAAATCCACTTCCCTCTGCCCGAGAGTCGCTGGCCCACCTGCCCGGGGGCTGTGAGGGCCCCGCCCCGTGGAGAGGCCCAGGGGGCCCTCGACGTCCTTCAGGGGCCTGTGGCACTGGGCCAAGCCTTGAGGGGGGAGCGGACTGCCCGCCGGAATGGCCCTCGTGAGGTCTTCTAACACCTCCATGATGTCCTGGTCCTCCTGGAAGACACGGGCCACCTGAGGCCTCTTGAGCTTGGTGCCTGTTCGCGGAGCCAGCGCTACTGACACTGAAGCCGAGCCCGCGTCCTCTCCCGGATCTCGCGGAAATGGCCAATCTTCAGGCAGTGTTCCCAAGAGCTCTGGGGGCCGCAGGCCCGCGTGGCACTGCGCGATAAGGGCGGCGAGACCCAATCGAGGATGACCATTGGAACCCAGGTGAACCCCCAGGAGCTTGCCAGGTAACTCCCCCAAGGGCACTGCGTGTTCCCTGCCAGCATGCCCCCCCCCCCCCATCCTGCAACCACGGCCTTGCCCCGCATCGACCTGCCCCTCGGCCGAGGGAAGAAACGCTCAACCGACGCAACAACATTGACAAATCTTGCTGGAATGAGGTGTTCAATCTGATCATTTTGGAACTCAACCAAGAGATCGCCCCACTGGCATGCGCCACCGGGGCGCAAATTGCGCCGGGTCGCCCAGGCTCATAACTGAAGCCCCGCACTCCGATGCACTTCGAGAGTCTTCTCAGAAACTCTGGCAGCCTGATCGGGATCGAGCCGACGCGGTCCCACCCGCCCCGAGCTACCTTCTTCTGAGCAGCGCATCTGCTGACTGACGTGCGGTGTCCGCCCAGGGTAAGTATAGCTCGATGCCCGTAGCCACTGAAAGTGCACCAATCTTGCGCAGCAGGTAGTTCAGATGCGGGGCTGACGAACGCACCTTCGCCGCTGCTGCTGCCGAGAGTTCATTATCCTCCATGTTACATATAGCGTGATCATCGGTTCTCGCAAGGCACGAGAGGCCTCGGCACACCTTCGCCACAGCGCGGCCTTCACCCAAGATAGTGCGATCTGGCTGGCGCCACCTCCCTGCGCAGAAGTCGCCCCACATGTCCTGGGGCAGCTGCAACAGCTGACGCGGGATGCGAGACACTGGGACGCGTCCCCTCAGTCCCTTGTCCGCGCGGTTGAGGTGGCCCACTGCGCCGTCGAGCCTCGAGACCGCGCGCCCTGGCCCGGTGCCCGCGCCGATCGCCCTCTCCGCCTCGTACTCGGAGATAGTCGTGCCCACGATGCCGTGGCCTTCGCGGCCCACCTCGCCGGCCCCCTCCGAGTCGGACGCGAGGGAGACTGGGGCGGCAGGGAGGTTTAGAACGCAAATCGTCATCGGAATCAGGTCACGCATGGCACGCACCTCTCGTCGCGGCGAAGCCCGCCATCGGATGGCCCGGCCATGTCTCCTCCATCGGGCCGAACACAGCGGCAGGCGCCGACGTGGGCTCGCGGCGGAGCAGAGCACCCCGCATCCACGCGCCCACGTGGGCCCGCAGGAGCTCCACATCCACCCAGAGCGTCTCGAGGACCCACGCGAGCGCCGACTCCAGATAGTTGGCCTCGGCACTGGCCAGCCTCAGGCGAGGCGGGGGGCACTGCAGCTCGTACCCCGCGATCTTCGAGCCCCCTGCGATCACCTCTGTCCTCCGCTTCTTCTCTAACTGAGCCTCCGCGGGGGCGAGCTGCGGTGCTCAGGCCGTCGCCCGCGTGGACGTAGACGGCCTGGGACCCAGGGCGCAACCGCGCGCTGCCACGCTGGCGGCAAGGCTCGTTCAGCACGTGGAGGCCCTCCGCGCACGCCCACTTCGAATGACGGGGCTTCTCCCGCCCTGTTCTGGGCCACCCTCCCGGCGCGCGCCCAGCGCCGAGCGTCCCGAGCGCAGTCCGCGCAACGCGCAAGGCGATCGTGCGGCGGAGACCAGGAGCGCGCGCACGTTGACGCCGCGAGCGGAAGATGCCTTTGGCGTTCTTCCCGCGCGCCTTCTCGTGGATATGCTTGCCGTCGCGGCGTAGGGCCCGGTCGCCGATCCCACCCAGGGTCGGGGCCAAGGTGGTCGGCTTCTGAGACGGCCCTCCGCGCGCGCACTGGTCGACGTTCGCCGGCGCCGCGCCGTGCCGCTCCAGCATGCCCTGGGCCGCGCCCAGGTCCCAAGTGCTGGGGGGGGCGGCCCCGCATGCGGGTCCACGGGGGTGATCCATGAGGCAGGCGCCTCCATGCTGTTCGACCGCGTCGCGCAATTCCCAAGAAATTGAACAGCAAAACGCTGGCGCCCATCACTCGCGCCCACCCCGGCCCCTCCAGGTCCGATCTTTCCAAGGGCAGATCTCGAAACCTCGGCGGCCTAGAGCCGCCAGGCCGAAAACGGGCGCGGCCTCGCGTCGAACGCGGAGGGCCCCCCAAGATAATAGAATTCACACCATCTTCCAGCGCCCCAAGCAACCCTGATGCCCAAGAGGGACCGGACAAGTCCCAGCGGCAATCAGAAGCCAAGTCCACTCCAAAGTAGAACAAAGGCACTCCATACTCCTCCGCCAGCTCCTCCACATAGCGCGGCAGATCCAACCTCCTGCGACCGCCTGCGAACGCACGCAGCACCATCGCGATTCGGTCCTTGCCTCGCTTCAGGAAGCGGGCCTTCTCCCGAAACTGATCCGGCGGGAGTCCTGCTTCCTGGCGCTGCATGCCACGTTGCTTCTCCTTCTCCGTCACCCGCTCGACGTCCTCGGTCGCGGGCTCGTCAGGGAGGTCCGCCCTGCGGCTCGCCCCCCGCTCACTTTTGGCCGCCGATATCGATGTTGACGCTCGTCAATATGTGTGCCGCATGCGACAGCCCCATGGGTAGTCTCGCGTAGCAGGGACACACAAAGGACCACTCGTGTAGCCTCGCGCGCATGTCCTCCTCTAGTAGTGACCGCGCCGCTGCTGCTGGAATCGCCGGCGTAGCCGCCCATGCCCGCGCCCAACTCTGGGCGCGTAACTGACGAGAAAGCGATGCTCTCATCACATCTGGCCACGCGCAAATCCATCCAAGGCGCGCGCGTGAGTGCGAGCGCCCCTCCACCCCCGAATCCGCGGTCGCCTCTCCGACGCGCGCCGCTCCAGAGGTAGATGGTCGGCGCCGCCGTGATGGGCTTTCGCGGCTTGTGCCCGCCCTTTTCCAGCACCGCCGAAACTCCGTTGATCGCCTTCGCCTCGCTCCTCTCTTTGAAGACCCACGGCCCTGGAGGAATGCCCCCCCGACGCAGGTGCTCGATCCACTGCTCCGCCTGGCCGCCAAAGAGCCAGAACTGACTCTCGAGCTCCTCCACGCGGCGGCTGGTCTCCCCCTCGAGCCGGCAAAGTTCCCCCCCTTACTGTGGCGCGGATCTTCATCGCGAGGGCGCGCCTCTAGCAGGGGGGCCACCCTCGTCGATGTCACCTCCTCCACCCTGCGAGCAATAATCTCGACGTGGACATCCCCCCCGCGCGCTCTCCCATCGCCTAAATGATCCATCTTGAGAAGCTCGCGTGTCGATCGTGCGCCTGTCGCCGGGGGCGGCCGGCGAGCGCGGGGCTGGCCCTCGGCGCGCTGGATAGCCCGCCGCTGGGCCTGCCCTGCGGCAGAACCCCCCATCAACTCACTGCGCAACTTCTGCTGCAGCAGTGCAGTCTGGCGCTTCAGAGTTCCAGAGTAGGTCGCACTCAATGCTCCCACGATCCGATTGGCCACCTCTCGCACATTCTGCTTCCGTCTGAGCCGTTGCCGCAGCGGCCCCGAGCGAACTCCCACTCGATCTGGTCGAGGAAGAAGAGGGGCGGGCAACGCTGCTTGACCGCTACGCAAGGCGGAGACCACTTTCAAGAGAGTTGGGAACCCAACGTGCGAACACACCACCTCATCATCACTCGGCGTCTCAACTTCCACTCGCCAACGATCCTTCATCAGGTACTGCCGCTGCCCACGTGGGGCGCCTGGCACCCCCCTGCCCCGCGGCTCGGGACAGGGGGGGGGGGGGCGGCCGTCAGGCCGCGTCACCTCCCTTCTTCGGGCCGCGCCCGCGACCACCTCCCTTGTCGCTTCGATCTCCTTTGGCCGCGGGCCCGCGTCGAAGTCCAGCCGATGCGCGTTCAGCTCGCTGTTGCCCCATATTGACGTGGAAGGTCACCTCCGTGATGAGCCAGCTCGGCGCGATGTCAGGCCCACTGCCAGGGGCTGTGACAGCCCGCAGTCTAGCCGCGCCCGCCTCGTCGTGGGCCCTGGCCTCGTGCGCGTACCTGGAAGGTGACGTAAGGTGATCTCCTCATTGTCATTCGTTGTCAACACGATCATGAGCTCCTGGTCGTTGGTACTGCCCAGCTCGAAGTTCAGAGCCGATGCCACCGACCACAGCCCTTGCCGCTGATCTCCATCTCGATACCCCTGGTACTTCTGCTGCAGCCAATGTCGTACACTTGTGCTCCCTGCTGCCCTGATGTTCCTATAGATCTCGACTCCAGCTCGCTTGAAGTCGGGCGGCAGGGCGTGGGCCCATGCATCTACCTCGGCACCTCCAGGACCGGCCGCTGGGCCGCCAAAGCTTCCGTCGAAACCACTGGACACGCCGAGGCTTTCGAAATCCGACAATAGAGTCTCCAACATCGGGGGGTGAGCGAGTGACTGGGCCGACGTGGCCTCTGGCCACGAGAACAGCTCGTACAGCCGGGTCTGAACGTCCTGCCATGTCCGCCACCGCCTGCGAGAATTGTTGCCCCCACCACGGGTTGGTACTGGCACCTGCATGCAACTTCAGGAACATCTCCTTCTGCTATGTGGCGCACGCGGCGGCGGTCTCCGAAGCCTGGCGCCCTGGCCCGCCAGGGCCCACGGCGCCAGCGGCACCCACCTGGGGGGCAGTCGCCTGGGGGGCCTTGGGCAGCCCCGCTCTGGGTGCAGCCCCCGTCCACGAGTACGGGCCCGCGTCCTGCACGCCGAGGCCGAACGCGTGGAAGGCATCCATGGACTGGTCCGCCGCTCCTGCAAGCACGCCCGGTACCGGTGGAACCGCCAACCCTGGCGGAAAGGCTGCAGGCGAGGGGTGTGGCGGCAGCGAGGGTGCCGCAGTGCCTTCCGTGTGCTCCCCCGCGCCGCCTCTGGCCTTCCCCTCCAGGCGCATCTGTTCCAGCTGAGCCCTCAGCGCCTCAACCTCATCCTGGCTGCCACGCAAGAAACTCCACCACGCTCGCAGGCAGCGGATAAGGCCCCACAGCAGCGCGACACAGATCGTGAAGCCTCCAACCCCCAGGCGCACCACGCTGCCACGGTCCGTGTGAGCGCTGAGCGCCAGGCAAACGATCAGGCAGCCCCGACCGCGCGTGGGCCCAGCCAGCGAATGAGGCCGATCACCCAGCTTGTCTCGGGGCCCTCGGCAGCGCCAGGATCCGAGCGAGGAGGGGCCATCAGCATGTCTTGGACATCAAAAAACTTCCCTGGATGGTCACCGCGCGAATGGCCCCTTAGGCCGTCATCGTTCCGTTGACCCATAATAGCTATGAGGCACAGGTTACTGCATGAGTTGATGGACCAGGCACTATACATTAATACACATTCGCGAACTCCCATACAAACAACACACCATCATATCAACATACCAACATACCAACATACATACATACATACATACATACATACATACATACATACATACATACATACATGCATACATACATACACACATACATACACACATACACACACACATACATACGTACATACATACGTACATACATACATACATACATACATACATACATACATACATACATACAGACATACATACATACGTACACAGATACACACATACATGCATGCATGCATACGTACATATGTCTTTACACGTGCGCGCATGTGCAAATGCACCGCCCCCGGCCCCCCCGTGCACTCCCCCATTCCATCACCCCCCTGCCCCACCCCCTCCGTGCCCCCCTCCTCTCCAAAACCCCCCTCTCCCGCCTCACGCCTCCATCCCCATTCGCTCCTCTCCAGGCCGGGCGCACGGCGAGCGAAGGCCTTCCCGCCGCGACCGATGGGCGTCTCCGGGAGCGAGTTGCGTGGCCTGCCAGGGCGCTCCGTGTCTCTTTCTCTCTTTCTCTCTTCCTCTCTCTCTCTCTCTCTCTCCTCTCTCTCTCTCTCTCCTCTCTCTCTCTCTCTCCTCTCTTCCTCTCTTTCTCTCTCTCCTCTCTCTCTCTCTCTCTCTTCCTCTCTTTCTCTCTTCCTCTCTCTCTCTCTCTCTCTCAGGACGAAAACCCTGGAGGCCTCGCGCGGCAACTTGAGACCCGATCCACGTCGGATCCACGTCGGATTCACGTCGGGTTCACGTCGGACTACGTCGGATTTACGTCGGATTTACGTTGGACTGACCCCGGAGCATCGCCGCGCGAGCGTCGACCCATAGCTTACGGAGTTGACGTGTGGACTAGATAAGACTACTATTACGCGCCGCGCGAGGCCTCCAGAATGTTCATGATAATCTCTCTTTTTTTCGTTCTTTCTCTCTCTCTCTCTCTCTCTCTCTCTCTCTCCTCTCCCAGAACAAATAGCACTGAACTCAGGGTCCGAAAAGAATGAGGGTACACCCCTTTTGCGCACTTCTGCGGCCCAAGTGCACAAATCACGCGCTCCGCACCACGTGCATGTGGAATGATAAGCACGACGATCTTGAAAACAACTCTTGAAACGAATACGGATACTTGCGCACTTCTGCATCCCAACAGCACGAAACACATACTCAAGCGAATCGACCATCAAGCTCCAAGCTGCAAGCCTTCTTTGTTCTTACTTAACGCTGTACAGAGCCAATGAGCCGCCACGCAAGTCGCGCGCTGAGGCACATAAAGACGCCCCAAAGCATCCAGGAGGCCCCAAGCATATTGATGTGTTACTTCGACGTTGTTCGCGGGCCCTGGCATTTTGCTTAGACGGCTCGCAGAAACCCAGGAGGGCAAAAAGAAGCCCCTAGCACGATCCTCGACTGCCCGAAGTATTTCCCTACGCGGTGCCAGGATCCCCCACGCCCCCCACGACGGCTTCACGATGACACCCAAACTGGATAATTAAGAAAAAAAACATAAATAAACTGGTGGCGCTCCACACGGATTTCTTGGATCTGCGCTGGACCCCCTCCCTGGCGCGCTCCGCGCGCCAGGGGCAGCGCCGGAGGCGCCGCTGGGGGAGCCCCGCGCAGATCCAAGAAATCCGCGCGGAGCGCCAAACACTTATGTTTACGTCGTTTTTCTTCTTCGACGACACCAATACAAGTCCAGACGGCCACAACGCTGTTCCACCAAGCCCATCCGGGACATCGGCGGACGTATCGGGCCCACGACGGTCCAAAACACCTAGTGGGGCGCAGAGACCTGCGGGCACCCCACGGAGCTGCGGCCCGACCGAGCCTCTGCGGGAGAAGCTCGGCTCGGACGCACGCCAACATGGATGACGGATCCGCCGTGGATCTTGCGAGTGGGCTACAGATCCAGGGATCGGGGCATGTGCCGCCCGAAGCGTGAGGCCAATGCTGACTGATTTGGCGACGGAGAGCGCCGATTCTGCAGAATCGGGACCCGTCGCAAGTCCACACACCTCAGTTCATGTCTTCGCTCCCTCGAAGAGCCACGGCCCCACCGAGCCTCTGCGGGGCGAGCTTGGCAAAGCCCACTGGCATGCGGAGGATGCGGAGGGAGGCTGTCAGATCAGAATTCGGATCTCCTGCAGCCGTCCAGACGCCTCGGGCGCACCAGGAACGCTCTCGGCGAGGCGCAGCTGCTGGAACGCATCCCAAGGCCAGAGAAACTCCGAGAGCGGACGAAAACGTCGGAAGCCCTCTCCCCCCCAATAGCGACCGACCGACCTCCGAGAGGGTCATGCATTTCGACGCCTCGCTGGCGAGTTGGTAGTGTCTGCCGCAGGCAGCCTGAGAAATCTGCTCTGGACGCCCCCCCTCGGCGGATCCGCTGCGCCACCGTGGCGGCTTGGCAACTCCGCTCTCCCTCCTCCAACTCCTCCTCCTCCGCCTCTCCTCCTCCGCCTCGCCTCCTCCTCCTCCTCCTCCTCCTCCTCCTCCTCCTCCTCCTCCTCCTCCTCCTCTCTCCTCCTCCTCCTCCTCCTCCTCCTCCTCCTCCTCCTCCTCCTCCTCCTCCTCCCCTCCTCATCTCCTCCTCATCCTCCTCCTCCTCCTCCTCCTTTTCCTTCTCCTTCTCCTTCTCCTCCTCCTCCTCCTCATCCTCATCCTCCGCCTCCTCCTCGTCCTCTTCCTCATCCTCCTCCTGATTGTTATGACGTGCCACCCCGCGAATGCGGATAAGATTTGAGGGGGCGGCGATGACGCCAGCAGTTTGCGAGGCTCTGAAGAAGCTCGCCACAGGCGCCTAAATCTTACAGCGTATGCAGTGAACCCGCCTCAGGCGCCAATCTCTTCGTTACAGCAATGTGGGTGGGTCGGAAGGTGGGTCGGAAGAAAGGTCGCGGGTGGGTGGCCCAAGTCGCGGGTGGGTCGCGGGTGGGTTGCGGATCGCGGGTGGGTCGCGGGTGGGTCGCGGGGTGGTCGCGGGTGGGTCGCGGGGCGGGTCGCGGGGGGTCGCGGGTGGGGAGCGCGCGGCGGCGGGGTGGGCGGGTGGGTCGCGGGTGGGTCGCGGGTGGGTTGCGGGTGGGTCGTGGGGTGGGTCGCGGGGTGGGTCCTGGGTGGGTCACAAGTGGGTCGCGGGTGGGTCACGGGGTGGGTCGCGGGTGGGTCGCGGGTGGGTCGCGGGGTGGGTCGCGGGTGGGTCCCGGGTGGGTCGCGTGGTGGGTCGTGGGGTGGGTCGTGGGTGGGTCGCGGGTGGGTTGCGGGTGGGTCGTGGGGTGGGTCGCGGGGTGGGTCGTGGGTGGGTCACAAGTGGGTCACGGGGTGGGTCGCGGGTGGGTCGCGGGTGGGTCGCAGGTGGGTCGCGGGGCGGGTCGCGGGTGGGACGACGCCAAACAGCAGCAGCAGCAGCAGCAGCAGAAGCAGCAGCAGCAGCAACAACAACAACACCAGCACCAACACCAACACCACCACCACCACCACCACCACCACCACCAACAACAACAGCAACAACAGCAACAACAGCAACAGCAACAACACCAACACCACCACCAACAACAACAACAACAACAACAACAATCACTTTACCCGAACGCTCAGTGTTCTCACCAGTGCCAGGGTTTTCATGCGACGCCAGCCAATACCCCCACTTTGTGGGGGGGCAGTGCAAGCTCTACCAAATATCCACACGACTCTTCGCCACCACCCACACCCAGCTTCCCGCCCTATGACGTTCGGACACTTCACTTCGTGGCCTGCGGACGACCGTGGCTACTACACTGGCGTGGAGTACACACCCACAGAAGTTGTTAAGCCTACGTTCGTACACCCACAGAAGTTGTTAAGCCTTGTTAACCCACAGAAGTTGTTAAGCCTTCCACAGAACATCTGTTGCATATGATGCATATGGTACATGATACACATGATACACATGATACGTACTCACAAGATAGTTGATCACATCTTTAGGGCAAATTCCTGAGGGATGTGGGAATACACAAGAGAGAGAGGATATGGTTGTCCCGATGGTTGTCTCGATGGTTGTCCCGATGGTTGTCCTGATGGTTGTGGTTGTGGTATTATTTGACAGGGATGATGGCCCTGGCAGGTGCGCAACCGTTGTCGCAGAAGTTCGAAAAAGTTGCTCGCAAAAGCCCGTTTGACAGAAATGTTTAAAAAGTGTTGGGTTTCCTACGAATCCGCAAGAGCGCGCGGGATGAGATTTTGACATTTTTTTGTTGAAAAACCATTGGTTTTTTGATGTTTTTATGTTAAAATCGCTTCCGAACACTAAGCTTTTGGAAGGATTTCGTCTTGCGCGCGCGAGTGTCCACTTTACCTTATTTTTTGCAAGGGATTCTTGAAATTTGATTATATTAGAACAAGAAATGTCATTTTATAGTGTTTTTTGCAAAGGAAAACGGATTACAACAAAACAACCGGATCTGGATCACATCGTTTTACCTGAGGCTTCCTCACGAAAATGATGAAAATGTAGCTGCGGCCTAGGCGCGGCGGGGGGGGCGTGCACCAGGGGGCCCAACAATAATTATTCTTTAGAAGTAATAATATTCAACAACAACAACACCAACAACAACAACAGCAACAGCAACAGCAACAGCAACAACAACAACAACAACAACAACAACATCAACACCAACAGCATCAACAACAGCAACAACAACAACAACCAACAGACAACAAACAACAAACACAATAACAATCCGCCAGCCCCCTTGCGGGACCATCAGGCTGCGATGATTAAGCTTGCTGCTCCCTGCACCAGTTCCAATTTCCATTGTTACAGTATTGCCTTCTGCTTCCTACTGAAAATTGTTACTGTCCGCGCGAGGGGGGAGCCGAAAACCAGCCTGGTTAGCGTCCCCGGGAGGGTTCTCAGAATTCCTGGGGAGTAAAAATTGGCACCCCTCACGCAGATCGGCGGGGTCAGGGTCCAAAAACATATAGGGAATTGTCGCGTGTTTTAAATCCGGTGGCACCCCTCACGCAGATCGGCGGGGTCAGGGTCAAAAAACACAAGGTATTTGCCAAATTTCTAAAATTCGGTCGCACCCCTCCTCAAAACGGCGGGGCCGGGGTCCAAAAACACATGGGATTTGCTACATTTCTGAAATCTGGTGGCACCCCTCACGCAGATCGGCGGGGTCAGGGTCCAAAAACACAAAGGAATTGCCGCATTTTCTAAAAATTCGACGGCACCCCTCAGGCAGATCGGCGGGGTCAGTGTCCAAAAACACACGGGGAATTGCCGCATTTTTGAAATTCGGTGGCACCCCTCACGCAGATCGGCGGGGTCAGGGTCCAAAGCCACATGGGATTTGCTACATGTCTGAAATTCGGTGGCACCATATGCAAATCGGCGGAGTCAGGGTCCAAAAACACAAGGGATTTGCCACATTTCTGAAATTCGGTGGCGCCCCTCACGCATATCCGTCGCCCGAATCGAGTCGGAGCGCTCCCGTCGCCGGAATCGAGCCGGAGCGCTCCCGGAGCGGCCCGACGAGCACTCCGCGCGAGCTTGCGCGAGCGGGCCGCCCGAACATACCGGAGCCCAAAACCATATGAAATAATACAGAAAATGTGTATTGGGAGCCGTTTTTGAGGAGCCACTGACATTTTGCCGGGTCGGCCTGAATCTTGCAGATTTGCCAAACTCAAACGCGGCGTCGGCAGGCCCGAAATCCAAGCCCAGGCGCTCCCAAGCGCTCCCAAGCGCGCCCAATCGCTCCGTGCGAGCCGGAGCGCCCCCGGAGCGGCCCGACGAGCACTCCTGGCACGAGCGGGCCGTCCGAAATTGGGACGTACTGGAGCCCAAAACCAGATTGAATCATTATTGGGAGCCGTTGATTGAAGAACCACTGACATTTTGCCGGGTCGGCCAGAATCTGGCAGACTTGCCGGACCCGAACGCGGCGTCGGCAGGCCCGAAATCCAAGCCCAGGCGCTCCCAGGCGCGCCCAACCGCTCCGTGCGAGCCGGAGCGCCCCCGGAGCGGCCCGACGAACATTCCGTGCGAGCTGGCACGAGCGGGCCGCCCGAAATTGAGCCGGGGACGTACCGGAGCCCAAAGCCAGATTGAATCATACAGAAAATGTATATTGGGAGCCGTGTTTGAGGAACCGCTGACATTTTGCAGGGCCGGCCAGAATCTCCCAGATTTGCCGCAATCGAGCGCGGCGTCGGCAGGCCCGAAATCCAAGCCCAGGCGCTCCCAGGCGCTCCCAGGCGCGCCCAAGCGCTCCGTGCGAGCCGGAGCGCCCCCAGAGCGGCCCGACGAGCATTCCGTGCGAGCTAGCACGAGCGGGCCGCTCGAAATTGGGCCGGGACGTAGCGGAGCCCAAAACCAGATCAAATCATGAAGAAAATGTGTATTGGAAGCCGTTTTTGAGGAGCCACAGACATTTTGCCGGGTCGGCCAGAATCTGCCAGACTTGCCAGGATCGAGCGCGGCGTCGGCAGGCCCGAAATCCAAGCCCAGGTGCTCCCAGGCGCGCACAAGCGTTTCCAAGCGCTCGGCCTGCGAGCCGGAGCGCCCCTGGAGCGGCCCGACGAGCATTCCGTGGGGGCCTGCGCGAGCGGGGGCGCTTCTGGAGCGGCCCGACAAGCATTCCGTGCGAGCCGGCGCGAGCGGGATCGCTTCCACAGCGGCCCGAAAAGGCGTTCCAAGGATTTGCCACATTTCTGAAATTCGGTGGCACCCCTCACGCAGATCGGCGGGGTCAGGGTCCAAAAACACATGGGATTTGAAACATGTTTGAAATTCGGTGACACCCCTCACGCAGATCCGCCGGGTAAGGGTCCAAAAACAAAAAGGATTTGCCACATGCCTGAAATTCGGCGGCACCCCTCACGCAGATCGGCAGGGTCAGGGTCGAAAAACAAATATGTCCCGACACTGCTCCACGGTTGAGCCAAAGCCTCATGACTTCGTTCTTCCATGGCCCATTCTCCGAGAGAGGGGGCCGGCGGCAGGGGGCGAAGCCCTTACGCATAAAACTGGCAACACCAACAACAGCAACAACAACACGTACAAACACAGCAATGGCAGCAACAGCGCCGATAATTTCAAGAGTGTTCGCTCTTATCTGCTCGTGTGTCATCCAACGTGTAATTCCCAAATGCTCGATACCCGCCCTCTTCGTTTTCGATCGTATATTTTTGAGACGTATATATTCCTTCCCTGCAGGCCAAGGCCGTTCCCCACATGTTTCGTGGGGTTATGGTTTTCTTCCCTGCCGCGCCGCACCCGCGACGCTCACACTCACACCTCACTCTTCCCCTCCTCCTCACAGCACTGCCCAGCACAGCTCAGCTCAATTCAGCACGGCACAGCTTAGCACAGCTCAGCTCAGCTCAGCTCAGCACGGCACAGCACAGCTCACCGCAGCACAGCACAGCATAGCACAGCTCACCGCACAACAGCACAGCACAGCACAGCACAGCACGTCTATGCGGGCCATGGCGCAAGGCACGGCAGGCGTGGCACTTTCTCGACACCAGAGGGGGTGCGCAGGGGGTGGTCCCTGAGCGCGGCGTCTATGCGGGCCATGGCGCAGGGCACGGCAGGCGTGGCAGTTTCTCAGCACCAGAAGGGGGTGCGCAGGGGGTGGTCCCTGAGCGCGGCGTCTATGCGGGCCATGGCGCAGGGCACGGCAGGCGTGGCAGTTTCTCGACCCCAGAGGGGGTGCGCAGGGTGTGATCCCTGAGCGCGGCGTCTATGCGGGCCATGGCGCAGGGCACGGCAGACGTTGCATTTTCTCGACCCCAGGCAGAGCGCGCAGAGGGTGGTCCCTGAGCGTGGCGTCTATGCGGGCCATCGCGCAGGGCACGGCAGGCGTGGCAGTTTTGTCGACCCCAGAGGGGCTTTCAGGGAATGGTTTCTGAGCGTGGCGTCTATGCGGGCCATGGCGCAGGGCACGGCAGGCGTGGCACTTCCTCGACACCAGAGGGGGTGCGCAGGGGGTGGTCCCTGAGCGCGGCGTCTATGCGGGCCATGGCGCAAGGCACGGCAGGCGTGGCAGCTTCTCAGCACCAAAAGGGGTGCGCAGGGGGTGGTCCCTGAGCGCGGCGTCTATGCGGGCCATGGCGCAGGGCACGGCAGGCGTGGCAGTTTCTCGCCACCAGAGGGGGTGCGCAGGGGGGGCTCCTTGAGAGCGGCGTCTATGCGGGCCATGGTGCCAGGGCAGGGTCGCAGGCGTGGCATTTTCTCGACACCAGAGGGGGTGCGCAGGGGGTGGTCTCCCTATGCGTGCCAGGGTCGCCCAGGCATTGCAGGCGTGGCATTTTCTCGACACCAGAGGGGGTGCGCAGGGGGTGGTCTCCCTATGCGTGCCAGGGTCGTCCAGGCATTGCAGGCGTTGCATTTTCTCGACACCAGAGGGGGTGCGCAGGGGGTGGTCTCCCTATGCGTGCCAGGGTCGTCCAGGCATAGCAGGCGTGGCATTTTCTCGACACCAGAGGGGGTGCGCAGGGGGTGGTCTCCCTATGCGTGCCAGGGTCGTCCAGGCATAGCAGGCGTGGCATTTTCTCGACACCAGAGGGGGTGCGCAGGGGGTGGTCTCCCTATGCGTGCCAGGGTCGCCCAGGCATTGCAGGCGTTGCATTTTCTCGATACCAGAGGGGGTGCGCAGGGGGTGGTCTCCCTATGCGTGCCAGGGTCGTCCAGGCATTGCAGGCGTTGCATTTTCTCGACACCAGAGGGGGTGTGCAGGGGGTGGTCTCCCTATGCGTGCCAGGGTCGCCCAGGCATTGCAGGCGTGGCATTTTCTCGACACCAGAGGGGGTGCGCAAGGGGTGGTCTCCCTACGCGTGCCAGGGTCGTCCATGCATAGCAGGCGTGGCATTTTCTCGGCACCAGAGGGGGTGCGCAGGGGGTGGTCTCCCTATGGTGACAGGGTCGTCCAGGCATTGCAGGCGTTGCATTTTCTCGACACCAGAGGGGGTGCGCAGGGGGTGGTCCCCCTATGCGTGCCAGGGTCGTCCAGGCATAGCCTCTAGTGCGGGATTGAGTATTACCTCTCGTATCCAAGTGCCAGGCGACGCTGGATATGACCGTCACAGATGACTCCTCAACCCCTCCTCTCCCCCCACACGTCCTCCCCCTCCTTTCAACGACCACAAGGGGCACCTGAGAGCATGACGGCGGTGGTACTGGTAGCGCGGTTCACACAAGTCATAACATCAGTATGTGGGGGTCCTCGGTAGCGTAATTTGAGACGTATAGATTCCTTCCCTGCAGGCCAAGGCCCTGGCAAGCGGCGGGGCGGCCGCGGACCGTCGGCCTGACCAGCGGCAGCGCTGATCGGCGGCAGCCCGACCCCAGGAGGGACGGACAAGGGACAGACCACGACGACGACGACGACGACGACGGCGACGGCGACGACGAGCGAAAGCGATAGCGAGAGTAACAGCGGGGCCACGAGGGGCAGGAAGGGGGCCACGAAGGGCGACAGCGGGGCAACGAAGGGCATGCGTATGGAGCCACGAAGGGCGCGAACGAGCGGGGGCCACGAAGGGCAGATAATGCGGGGCCACAGAGGGCAACGACGGGGCCACTGAGTATAGTAATGGGGCCACGTAGGACAGCAAGGGGGCAACAAAGGGCGACAGCGGGGCCACGAAAGGCCTGCATACTGGGCCACGAAAGGCAGCAAGAGGGCCACGAAGGGCGACAGCGGAGCCACGAAGCGCATGCAGATGGGGCCACGACGGGCGCGAACGAGCAGGGGGCCCGACGAAAGGGCAGATTTGCGGGGCCACGGGGGGCAACGACGGGGCCACTGAGTTAGCTACGGGGCCACGTAGGACAGCGAGGGGGCCACAAACGGCGACAGCGGGGCCACGAACGGCGACAGCGGGGCCACGAAGGGCATGCAGATTGGGGCCACGGCGGGCGCGAACGAGCGGGGGCCACGAAGCGCATGCATAGATTGGGCCGCAGAGGGCAAGGACGGGGCCACTGAGGGCAGCAACGGGGCCACGAAGGGCAGCGAGGGGGTCACAGGGTGACACCAGGGCCACGAAGCGCATGCAGATGGAGCCACGACGAACGCGAACGAGCGGGGGCCAAGAAGGGCATACAGATGGGGCCACAAAGGGCAGCGAGGGGACCACGAAGGGCTGCAACGGGGCCACAAAGGGCAGCGAGGGGGCCACGAAGGGCTGCAAAGGGTCCACGAATGGCAGCGAGGGGGCCACGAAGGGCTGCAACGGGTCCACGAATGGCAGCGAGGGGGCCACGAAGGGCTGCAACGGGGCAGCGAAGGGCAGCGAGATCCCGATTCCTAAATAAGCTGCGAGGGAGTCCTGAGCATGAACGCGAGTCCTGGGTGCCTGAGTGTCGGGAGCGCGGCGCTTGAGTAAATGGCGAGGCGTTCCAACGCTAGAGCGCGATCCTGGATAACATTGCAAGCAAGTCTCCAGCGAGAGCGCGACTCCAGAGCGCTGAGAAAGCGATTCCTGAATAAATTGTAAGGAATTCCCAAGCAAGAGCGCGACCCCTAAGAACAGACGCGAGGAAGCCTCAGGCGGGAGCAGGGTCCTGGTTAAATTGGGAGGAAAACTCAAGCGGGAGCCAATGTTGCTGTAATTCGGGGGCCAGGGGCGCAATTTTAGCCTAGTGACTTTCCGGATTGAAAAAAAGAGTGCGAGCACCGGGGCAAGCGCTTCAATTGAAAAACGAAATGGTCACCAGAGGGGGAATCAACAATAACTATGCTTCAGCAGTGGGAGTTCGGCAACAGCAACAGCAGCAACAAAAACACCAATAACAACAACGAGAACAACAACAACAGCATCACCAATCCGCAGCGCAAATTCCCACTCGAGCCACGCACCCAGGGAACAATGAATGATCGTTCGGCCCCCTCACTCTGATTAGTGCCATTATTGTCAGTAGTAGAAAAATGGTAATAGTAGTAGTAGTAGTAGTAGTAATCGTAGTAGTAGTAGTAGTAGTAGTAGTAGTAGTAGTAGTAGTAGTAGTAGTAGTAGTAGTAGTAGTAGTAGTAGTAGTAGTAGTAGTAGTAGTAGTAGTAGTAGTAGTAGTAGTAGTAGTAGTAGTAGTAGTAGTAGTAGTAGTAGTAGTAGTCGTAGTAGTAGTAGTAGTAGTAGTAGTAGTAGTAGAAGTGGTAGTAGTAGTACTAGTAGTAGTAGTTGTAGCAGTAGTAGTAATAGTAGTATTAGTAGTAGTAGTATGTAGTGGTAGTAGTAGTACTAGTAAGTAACTAGTAATAGTAGTAGTAGTAGTAATAGTAGTCGTAGTAGTGGTTGTTGTAGTAGCTAGCAGCAGCAGCAGTAGTAGTAGTAGTAGTAGTAGTAGTACTAGTAGTAGTAGTAGTAGTAGTAGTAGTAGTAGTAGTAGTAGTAGTAGTAGTAGTAGTGGTAGTAGTAGTAGTAGTAGTAGTAGTAGTAGTATTAGTAGCAGTAGTGGTAGTAGTAGTAGTAGTAGTAGTAGTAGTAGTAGTGGTGGTAGTAGTACTAGAATTAGGAGTAGTAGCATAAATACTGCCACTACCACTACAACTACCCATGGTAGTATGAAATGTATGTGTTAGTACTGTGCAACACTATCACCAGTATGGATACCAGTCTTAATGTCACCAGCATTAATATCAGTACTGTTGGCATTACTATTCGTATAATTGTTAGCACCGTTATTATCATTGGTTACAAGTATGGACCGTCGTAGAATCATTATCATGATCCTCCTCCTCCTCCCCCTACTCCTCCTTCTCGTCATTATGAATCCTCGCTTCCTCCCCACCTCTGGCTGAGCTCCTATGCTCCACGACAAGACCGAGTTGAACCACACCTACGACCAAGAGGTGGCCAACTGACAACTTCGAGCGGGTAGGAATGAGATCCTGAGAAAGGCAAGTGTCCAGACTTCAGCCTCGAGCTCGAGATGATTGGTAAGGCTTACGATGGATCCGTGAGGTTCCGATAGCAGCGAACGAACGTTTCAGGATAAACAAAACGGGCACCTACACCCCAAAAGCAAATTCTCCCAACCTTCCACCCAATAGAACGCCCTCCCTACTCCTGCCCCATCCTCTTCCCTCGTCTTCCTCAACCTTTGACAATTACTCAATATGAATACTACTCTCCCTCTTCCCCTGATGACGGTTTGAAAGTGCTCGACCCCCCCCCCCGCGTACTTTTTTTTGATTTCCCCGGAGTTGGGTTTTCGCCCGCATTTTTTTCAAAATGCTGCTTTCGCTGAGGCGCTGGCCTCATTTTCGGGCCCCGCTCGTTCCGAATCGTGCTCCCGCTGCAGCGCTGGCCTCATTTCCGTGCTTCCGCTCGTTCCGAATCGTGCTCCCGCTGCAACGCTAGCCTCATTTCCCGTGCCATGCCACGGCATGCAATGCAATGCCAGGTTGATGCTACGCTTTGCGGTGCTCTTCTACGCCATGCCATGCCGTGCTCTACAATGCATCGCGTACCCTTTCGGGATCATTGCCCTGCTCGACACCCGACTGTGCTAGTAGAGAGGGGACCTACGCCATGGTAAGGGATGGGAGGGAGGGGTAGGATGTCAAATATGACGCGAGCGCACCTAGCTTGTCCTCCTCCCCCTCCCCCTCATCCCCTCTCCTCCTCCTCTTGACCCTCCGTCCCCCTCCGTCCTCCGCCTCCTCTTGACCCTCGTCTTTTGGCCCTCGTCCTCGAGGCACCCCCTCCTCTTCCTCTTCCTCCTCCTCCTCCTCCTCCTCGTCCTCCTCCTCGTCCCCGTCCTCCTCGTCCTCGTCCTCGTCCTCGTCCTCGTCCTCGTCCTCGTCCTCGTCCTCGTCCTCGTCCTCCTCCTCCTCCTCCTCTTCTCCTCCTCTCCCCCCTCTCATCTCCTCCTCTCTCCACCTCCCCCTTCCCGACACGCTCGCCGCGGCGGGCGGGGAGGGTGGCGGGGGCGGGCGGCGCGGCGGGCCCGCGCGCGGTCTTCGCGTGCGAGGCCGCGACTATCTGCTGGCCAAGGCCTCGGGGGCGGAGGCCAGAGGTCGTCTGTGGCTCCGGAGAGGAGGCCCAGAGGGCTTCTCGGAGGGCGCGCCCGCCGTCGGGGCAGCAATCGGTGACGCTGTCGGTGAAGCTGTCGGTGCCGCTGTCGGTGCTGTGGGTGCACTTGTTGGCGCCGCTGTCGTTCGCAGCCCCACAGGGAGCTCCACCGAAGGCCCCAGTGGCATGGCTCGCATGATGCCCCCCCTCCACTTTGGCACACCCTTCACGCGCTTCGTGGCCCCATAGAGGACCCCACCGAAGGCCCCAGTGGCATGGTTCGCATGCCGCCCCCCTCCACCTTGGCACTCACCTCACACGCTTCGTGGCCCCATAGGGAGCTCCACCGAAGGCCTCAGGGGCATGGTCCGCATGCCGCCCCCCCTCCACTTGGCACACCCTCAGACGTGCCGTGGCCGCACGGGGAGCTCCACCGAGGGGCCCAGACATGCCGCCCCCCCCTCCACTTTGGCACACCACTCGCATGCTTCGTGGCCTCGCAGGGAGCTCCACCGAACGCCCCAGCGGCATGGTTCGCCTGCCGCCCCCCTCCACTGTGGCACAGCCTGCATGCGCTTCGTAGCCCCGTAGGCCATAGGGAATTCCACCGAAGGCCCCAGCGGTAGCGCCCGCATGGTGGGCCCGCCCAATTTTGGCGCACCCT
This sequence comes from Prorocentrum cordatum, assembly GCA_963575745.1. NCBI lineage: Eukaryota > Dinophyceae > Prorocentrales > Prorocentraceae > Prorocentrum > Prorocentrum cordatum. Next base: position 101,624 of record CAUYUJ010016303.1, read on the forward strand.
TCGCGCGCTTCGTGCCCAGAGGGAGCTCCACGGAAAACAATTCTCACAACGGCGGCATTCACAACTGCATATGATTCGGTCCTTCGCCAAGAGAATTGTTCTGTGGATGTGGTCAAGCGTCGTGGCTGGAGGCTAAGCACGCTTCCGTGCAGCATGGTTCCATGTTTGTGTACTTGTGAATTGTGCAAGTCTTCCTTCGAAAATAAGGGAATGCCGGCCTCAAAGGCATGACATGTTAAACATAATTCAAGTCTACCAGGGCGCGAACCGCGGGATGAAAACACCCAGCTGTCTCAACTAAGGTCAACGAGCTGTCCACAATCGGAACAGACGACATATTGCAAGCACAATGCAGCACATCTGCTGAACATGGCCAACCATGTCTCTAGTCCTGGTGCCACCGCGCACCGCGAAGCACAGCGCGAAGCACAGCGCGAAGCACACGCGAAAAATTCCAACCCGAATAATGGGAACTTCTCGGCCACATGTAGTAATGACCCTGCATAGAGGGACTCACGAGGACCCTGTGGTGGATCGGGTGATGCACTCGTTGAGCAATACAATAACGTGGTGAGGTTGAAGATGCGATGGCACATCCCTTGGTAGGCTATCCCGCGGCTGGCCCAGTGGGGGAGAACCCAAGTCCCGGAACTCGATCGACCCAGGGGGCAGGTGAGGGGGGGGGGGGGGGGGGCAAAAGGCGCTCTGGAATTCTGGTGTCCCTGGCTTTGAAATCAACCACTGGGACATATGATAAACCTCTCGGCTTGAAACATTCCACCTGTTAAAATGTGTTGAACCTCCCATGTGGGCTCTGATGATTCGTGCCTGTTCCCAAGCTCGTCTCGACAAGGGCGAGTCGTTCCACGGAGTCGCGAACGGAGTGTGGGCTCGTAATCGGGAGTGGCAGCAATCACAGAAAGCAGACCTAAAAATAACACAAGTAGAGCAATATGGGAGCCGACATCACGAGAGTGGCCAGCTCCGATACAAAGTCAAAAACAACATGGCATGGTAACGTCAATTGTACATCGCAGGCGATATCGCGTGATGGCATTGAGGCTCGGCGTGTAGGCATTAGGGCGCCTAAGGCTCGGCATCGGCGTGTTGGGTGTGCACACCTTGAACTAATGGCAGTAGAGGAGCGCGCTCGATGTCCCCCGGACGACTCCCTGTAAACTCAAAGACGGCCTCAGAGGCCTTCAAGAGAGCCCCAAGACGGCCCCGATACGGCCTTAGAGGGCCCCAAGACAGCCCCAAGACGCGTCTGAGAAGGGGCGATCCGAAAATCTGAGCCTTCCGCCCCAAGAGGCGCCCATGAGGCCCAAGGAGTCCCCTAAGAGGCCCAAAGAGGGCGCCAGAAGTCCCCACGAGGCCCCAAGAGGCCCTCAAGAGGCCCCAAGAGGCCACAAGACCCGAGACACCCCCCCCAAGAATCCCCCACACTGACTCCAGGAGAGACCCTGGAGAGGCCGAGATCATCTGGGCGCCCCGCTGCAGCCAACGCCCCAGCCGAGCTGAGCCTGGCCGAGCCGAGCCTGGCCGAGCTGAGCTCCTCCCCCTCCCCCTCTCGGGTCGGGCGAAAGGGGGGGATAGCAAAGGGGGGGGTTGAGAATCAGCTCACGTAGCTGATTTTCCCCCGGCGCCTCCTGGCGCGGGGAGGCGCCCATGTATCGAGGAATGGGCCCGGCTGCGGGGCCGAAACCAGCTACATGCAGCAGATTTCGTAACCCCCCCTTTCCCAACCCCCCCCTTTCGCCCGACCCGACCCTCCCCCTCCTCCTCCCCGCCGCGGAAGGCCCCGGACTGCCAGCCGGGCACGCCCTGGCCGGGCCGCGCGCGCCACCCGTCATGGGCCGCTTCCGAGGCCCCGGCTCCTCAGCAGCGAGGCGGGCACGCTGCCTTTTCGGCTGGGCTGGAGGACCTCGGCGCCACGGCGGCGCGGGGGCGCGGAGGCGGGGGGGGGAGGCCGAGCAGAGGGAGGGGGCGGGCGAGGGAGGGGGCAGGGCGGGGGGGCAGGGGGTAGGGGACAGGGCGGGAGAGGGACAGGGAGGGACAGGGAGGGATGCGGAGGGATATGGGGACAGGGCGGGAGAGCACGGAGAGGGCGGGAGAGGGAAGGGCAGGGGGGGAGCGGCGGCGGGCTCGGCAGCAGAACAGATCGTCGCGCCGTCGGGAACACTGGTCGTCACGCTGTTGAAAACTGGGGAGGGGCAGCGAGGGGAGAGAGGGGAAGGATGTGGGAGGGCAGGGAGGGGAGGGCGGGGGAAAGGAAGGGTGAGGAGTGGAAGAGAGGAAGGCGGGGAGAAAGGATGGAAGGCCAGGGTAAAGGACGGAGGGTTCCTGCACACGGGAGGGACGGGGACGGGGACATCATGAGCACTCCCCTACAATTATGTCGCCTACCCCAGCGACCCAGCCGCCTTTCCCCCCCGCTCCCTCCCCTCCAACTCCTGTGCTTCTGTCCTTGCCTCGTCGCGTCTGCGGCTGATCCCCTCTGGAACGCTGGTTGCCAGCCGGCCAGTCCTGGAGCCGTGCACGCGCGCATCTGCGCGCGCACGACCATGTTCTCGTGCAGCGCGCGCGTCTGTGCGCGCGTGGGTACATGGGCATGCAGGCAAGCGTGCACGCACACATGGACGGCGCGCGTGGGTGCATGGGCGCGCAGGCATGAGTGGACGCACACATTGACGAAGGCACGCACGCTTGTTCCTCATCCAGCGGTGTACGCCACGACCGCGCAGCGTGCTGACGGGAGGGGTCACCCTGAGGTGCAAAAGAAATTGTGTCGGATGCGCTCAAATCGAAGCCGTGAAATTCTGGGTGAGGGGCAGGCAACGACGGGCGAGACAAAGGCACTGCAGCGGCCAAGCAGGCGCGAAGGCACGCCAAATGAGGGCAGCGCATGTGCGGCGACAAGCGCTGCACCACCAGGAGCGAGCAACGTGGAGCGGGGCGGACAAGCAGGGAGCCCCCCAGGCCCCGACATCTCGCAGCTGCGTCTCGCCAAGGAGGATGAGGAGGAGGAGGAGGAGGAGGAGGAGGAGGAGGAGGAGAAGGAGGAGGAGGAGGACGACGACGAGGAGTAGGAGGTGGAGGACGAGGTGTTCAGGTGTCAAGCGAATAGCGAGGGAGAGCGGCCCGAACTGTGGCCTCCCGCCCAGGGGAGGTGCCGGTGCAGGAGGAGGCACGACCGGGCCAGAGCGCGCCCCTCCTCCTCGTCCTTGTCCTCGTCGTCGTCGTCCTCCTCCTCCTCCTCCTCCTCTCCTCCTCCCTCCCCCCTCCCCCTCCTCCTCCTCCGCCGGTCACCTCCTCCTCCTCTCCCTCCTCCTCCTCCCTCCTCTCCTTCTTCCTCCCCCTCTCCTCCTCTCCTCCTCCTCCTCCTCCTCCTCCTCCTCCTCCTCCTCCTCCTCCTCCTCCTCCGGGAGGGGGAGGGAGGGTTCGAACCCCCCCCCCCTGGCGCCGGCACCTGCGGCGGCGCTGGCGGCGGACGGCAGCGCCGACGGCGGGGACGCAGCGACGATGACCAGAGAGGGCCCAGAGGCCGCATATGGGAAACACAAATCGCCATATCGACTCCTCCCCCCCAAAAGCCGGAAGGCCCTTAAGAAGGTCCAAGAGACGCCCAAGAGGCGCCCAGGAGGCTCTTCACTAATGCTGCGCAGACGCCCCAGGGACCCCTCTGACGAGACCCCAGGAGGCATCACTTAGAACTCTGACCCCAAGCCAAGTCACGGTGGCGGGAAGACCTGAAGGCCTCCCCACCACCACCAAAGCACAACACCACCACCACCACCGCCACCACCACCACCACCACAACATACCACCACCAGAACCACCACCACCATCACAAACCACTACCCCACCACCCTCCACCACAACCCTCACCACCACCACAACCACCACAACCCACTACAACCCGCCACAACCACCACCACCACAAACCACCACACCACCACCACCGCCACCACCACCACCACAAACCACCACCACCACTAAACGACCACACCACCACCACCACCACAACCACAACCGCCACCACCACCACAACCCGCCACCCACCACCACCACCAGTCTACCACCAACACCACCACCAGCACCACCACCAACACGACAGCCCACCACCACCATCACCACAAACCACCACCTCCACCACAACCAGCCACCGCCACCACCACTACAACCACCACCACAACCACCGCCACCACCACCAAACCACTAAACAACCACAACCACCACAGCCACCACCACCACCTTCACAACGACCTACCACCACAGCCACAACAACTCACCACCACTACCACCGCCACCACCACCACTGCAATCCACAACACCACCACCACCACCACCGCCACCACTACCACAACCACTACCACCACCACAAGCCACCACCACAACCACAACAAACCACCACACCACTACTGCCACCACCACAAAGCACCACACAACCACAACCGCCACCACCACAAACCTCCACATCACCACCACCACCAGCGCCACAACCACCACCTTCACCACCACAACGACCTACCACCACCACCACCACCACCACCACCACCACCACCACCACCACCACCGCCACCACCACAAACAACCACACCACAACCACCACCACCACCGCCACCACCACCACCACCACCACCATCTCCACAACTCGCTACCACCACCACCGCCACTACCAACACCAAAAATCACCACCACAACCACCAAAAACCACCACACCACCATCGCCACGACCACCACCGACACCACCACAACCCACCACCACCACAACTACCACCACCACCACCACTACAAGCCACCACGCCACCTCCACCACCACCACCACCACCGCCACCGCCGCCGCCACTACCACCCCCCCAACTCGCTACCACCACCACGACAAACCACCACACCACCATCGCCACCACCACCACCACAAGTCACCACAACCACAAAACCACACAACCACAACCACCACCACCGCAAACCACCACACCACCACCCACCACCACCATAACAACAACTCACCACCATTACCACCACCACCACCACCACACCTCCACCACCACAACGACCTACCACCAAAGCATCCGCCACCACCACAAACCACCACACCACAACCACCACCACCACCGCCGCCACCACACCACCACAACCACCTCCACAACTCACTACCACCACCACCACCGCCACCGCCACCAAAAAACACCACCACAACCACCACGACAAACCACCACACCACCATCGCCACCACCACCACCACCACAACCCACCACGACCACCACTACCACACGCACCAAAAAGGAATACGACGGCCCAGGGTGTTTCCAGAACTCCTCGGGTTAGCTCCCTGGAGCCATCGCGCGGAAGACGGCCTCAGTCCGCTCAGAAACGCGCCAGAGCCGTCCTGGAGCCTATCCCAGACCAGCCTCGACACTGCGCTGGCACAGTGGCGAAACTTGCCGAGGCCAAATGGATGGACAATCGCGCCTCTGCTCGGCAAGCGCTCAGGGCCGGACGTTGTTGCAGATCTCGATGACCTCCGCAGACGCCGGGATCAGACGGGCGGAGCAAGGGATGAAGGTCGAGCGGGAACCTTCCTGGGCCCAGTGGGCATGAGCAAGCTACATGCGCGTTCTGCGGACCTTCCTGGAGTCACTTGTTCTACTCATGCGTCGATGCTGCATCGATCGTCCGCCGACTTGAACTGAACTTGAGTCGGAATCGGGTCGAACTAGAGGCAAACCTGAGTCGAACAAATCCGTTTAGTGAGCCGCTGGAAGGTCCCCAACACGGGCATCTAGTAGAGAGAGAGAGAGAGAGAAAGAGAGAGAGAGAGAGAGAAAAAAAAAAAAGTAGAGAGAGAGAGAGAGAAACAGAAAACAAAAAAGCGACGGAGAGACTGGAACGAGCGAGCGCGGAGCGAGGGAGGCAGAGAGGCAGCTGGAAGGACATGGCCAGGTCTCGAGCCTGGGATAAGCTGGGAGCAGTCGATCCTGCACACGCCTCCACTGACGCTGATCCCCTGACCGAGCTCTCACACAACGGCCGCGGGTGCTCGGGACGGGCTTCCCGCAGACTCTCGGCGAGTCCGCCCACCATCCCTCTGTCCCCTCCCGCTCTTTCCCCTCCCTTCTCCCGCCTCCCCTCCCTCCCCCCAATACCCCCCCTTCCCCACCATGTCCCATTGCTGGGGCGGCGGGGGAAACATGGGCGAGACATGGATCATATCAAGACCCATCGCAAGATTACGCCCTCGCCTGGTTCGTTGCCGCAATGATGTTGGATGATGGGAACAAACTACTGCCAAACATGTAAAAGTACTCTCGACGGGTTACAACCGTGGCCGACCCCGCTCGCGTGGCCCGTCCATGAAGCTGCGACGTCTGACGAGCGCCGTTCTGCTGCTCACGCTGATGATGTCGCGCCTGAACTTCGCTTCGAGCAGCGGCGGCCCCTTGCAAGCGCAGCTCCACGACTTCTTGTAGCTGCTTGTCGCCAACGTCCGTCGGGCGCCGAGCGCTGCGTCCACCGGCTGCTGAACAAGGCAGGCCGACCCGCCGGCCCGCCGCGGCGCGGAGATCACGACGGGAGCCTGACGTCCAGTGCTGCTGCTGCTCAGCGTGCTCGAGCTGCCCACGGCAACGAACAGCACCGACGGGCGCTGTGGAAAAGTGTAGCTTGATCATGTTGGAACGTCTGCTATGACAGGATCGTGTTTCTTTCTTGCTTGGGGCATAGTGGGCATTATAGCCCCCGCCCCCTCCCCCGTTTGACGTGACGCCCCCCTCCCCCCCAGTGCGCTCCGGGCACTGCCGCCGTGCGCACGGCGGGAGGCGTTACATTATACCCCCCCCCATAGCCCCCTCCCCCCACCCCCCTATAATGCCCATTATCGCCGAAAATGAAGAAACGCGCTCCAAACTCAACTCGGAATATGAAGGACGCTACAAAGTTGCACTGGATCGCACGGCCGTTCTGAACATCGCTCGGGCATTGTCGCGCGGTTGCCGTTCGTATTGCCAATTGTCCCCTTTGCAAGCAACTGCTCGCCATCGTTCGGACGTCCATTCCCTGTGTTTGTTTCGGTTTCGTGCGTGGTTTGTTCGCCAAATGATCAAGGATGCTCCTCGATGGTCCTCGCCGAAGGAAAAATGCACACGTCCGAGCGATGCCGAGACGGATGAACTTGAAAACTGGCCCTGACCATTTCCGCGGATTGACTGGGGAGCATGCGGGGTCGGCAACGACCTGCCATGCAGCTCCAAGCTCTGTCGTCAAGCTCGTGGTTCGGCGGTCGGTGGCGGGCCCAACAGTGCCCGAGGAGTAGAGGGGGAGGAGGAGGAGGAGAGGGAGAAGAGGAGGAGGAGGAGGAGGAGAAGAGGAGGAGGAGGAGGAGGAGGAGGAGGAGAGAGGAGGAGGAGAGGAGGAGAGAGAGAAAAGGAGGAGGAGGAGGGGGGGGGGGAGGGGGAGGAGGGAGGAGGAGGAGGAGGAGGAGGAGTAAGGAGGAGGAGGAGAGGAGGGAGGAGGAAGGAGGAGGAGGAGGAGGAGGAGGAGGAGCGGAGGGCGGCAGGGGGAGGGGCGAGGACGACGACGACGTGGGGCGGGAGCAGGAGCAGGCGCCTCAGGAGGCCACGCCCGCCGCTGGTGCTGCCGTTGCTGCGGCTACCGCTCGAGCCCTGCGCTGCCCCTCGCCCCTTGGAGCTGCTCGTCCCTGGTTCGGGGGGTCGAGGTTGTGGGTGGGTGGACAACTCGTCTCGAGCTCGCGGCTGAGAGACCAAAATAGAGCGCCCTTTCCCCCCACTCAACCTACAGTCTTCACTAGGCCAGACTAGTAAGTTAAGTGCGTGCCTGCGTGCGCAAAGCGAGAGGAGGGAGAGGAAAGGGAGGGAGGACGAGGCGGGGCAGACGTGGCCCCTGCCCCTAGCCGTTTTATTTCTCCCCATCCTGCTGTAACCATTCCTCCTTCTCTCGGGGATGGACAGGAACCCCTTTAGCAAGACGTGGTTTGGTGAAAACGACCTCGGGCCCAAACCTGGCGGGCGCAAACCTGGAAAATGACGGCCGCGGCACCCTCTCGAGAACCGAACACGGACAGTTCGCTAATCGACGTGTCAGGGATGGGGTTATGTCCACCCCCGATTCGCCTCCTCAACCTCGGAAGCGCTGCCTTGCGGCTGTCGCCCATAGCACTCTCCAGACGTGACTGCGCCAATGCCACCTCCAAGGGCGCAGCGCAAACATTGCCTTACACCGTCGGCGCGCGACGTGGGGGGATGAACGCCTCGTGGCAGAACAAGTTGTCGAACACCCCGTCGGTACCTTGCCCGGGAGCCGCCAAGGCATGGGCAGGAGAAAGATGAGAAGGAGAGGGGAGAGCGAGGGAGGTGGACGAGGGGCGAGGGGGAGAAGAAACAAAATACAACACTACATCGGCACATCAATTCGGCAACGCTTGGTACGGAGATTCGGGCGACTGGCTCCAAACTCACACTAACGGGTACATCGCATTGCAGTGGTGCCCTGAAGCCCTTCCTGGCATGACCAGGAAGCGCGTGGATCTGACTACCTATACGAATATGGGTCACTTCACGACGCGGCCAGCTAGACTGAAGCGTGTTGTTGTTCCTCGTTGTGAAAAAGAGAACGCTAGACTTACAACGTGATTTATCGACGCCTGGAGCGTATGTAAAGAAGGACGAGGATCGGGAGAGGAAGCGATGCAAGGCGAGGCACCGACGTACATCCACGCGGACGACCCTTTGACGAGAACGGTGCGTGCGCTGGAGCCTGGGATATAGCTTGGTCCCGTGCGAGACGCGTAAACAACAGGTTCATGAGGTGGACGACGGCGACGGCGGAGAACAACGGAGGCTAGGTAAACACAAGTCGGCGTCTAACTACACTCTTGAAGCGGCAGACAAAATTCCAACGCTTTCGTTTCCGCAGGCAGATGCAGAAGGGAAGAGGGAAATGACGAGGAAGACAACGATGATGAACACTAAAAATGAGAAAAGGAGGCACGCCGAACACTGCAGTCTGTAACATGTACTCTCTCAACGGCGAGTTTGAATAATGCCCGCGCACACGTTCGCGAAAGTAACAGAAACAGGGAAACACTATATTCGAGCGCCTGTCATACCTGGGCCAGCACGGGAACGCAAAGAGCGCTGCAGCAACCTTCCCGAGAGGGCTCATGGCACCCTTCGCTCTTGGGAGCCTTGGTGGTAAGAGTTTGTGACGTTATTGCTCGCTCTGGGGAACCTGGTTGGTCCGAGACTTGTACGTTGACGCTCGCTCTTGGGAACCTTGGTGTTAAGAGTTGTGTACGTCACCGTCCGCTCTTGGGAGCCTTGGTGGGAAGAGCTAGGTACGTCACCACTCTCTGCTGGGAGCCCTGGTGTTCAATGATATGTACGTTGCCGCTCGCTCTTGGGAGCCTTGGTGTGACGAGCTGTTTGCGTCACCTTCGCGCTTGGGAGCCTGGGTGTAAAGAGCTTCTTACGTCTCCTCCTCCTCCTCCTCCTCCTCCTGACTCCTCCTGACTCCTCCTGACTCCTCCTCCTCCTCCTCCTCCTCCCGCCTCCCTCCTCTCTCCTCCCTCCTCCTCCTCCTCCTCCTCCTCCTCCTCCTCCACCTCTTCCTCCTCCTCCTCCTTCTCATTCTCTCTCCTCCTGCCTCCACCTCTTCCTCCTCCTCCTCCTCTTTCTCCTCCTCCTCCTACCTCCCTCTCCTCCTCCTCCTCCTCCTCCTCCTCGCCTCCTTGTTGTCCTCACACTTCTCCTCCCTCCTGCTGCTCCTTCTTCCTCCTCCTTCCTCCTCCACCCTCTCCTCCACCTCCTCGCTCCTCCTTCTACTTCTTCCTCCGTCCTCCGCCTCCTCCCCGCCCCTCCCTTTTCCGCCTCCTCCTACCTCTTTCTCCTCTCCTCTCCCTCCTCCTCCACCACACTTGCATCGTCCTCGTTGTTCCTCGCCGCCCTCCTCCCTCCTCGCCTCCTCCTCCTCCTCCTTTCTCTCACCTCCTCACTCCTCTTTCCTCCGGTTTCCTCCTCTACATCTCTCCACTCCTCCTTGGCCTCGTCCTCGATCCTCCCTCCGCCCCGCCTCCCACCTCCTCCTCCTCCCCGCCTCCTCCTCCTCCCCTCCTCCTCCTCCTCTCCTCCTCTCCCTCCTCCTCCTCCTCCTCCTCCTCCTACCACCTCCTCCTCGTCCCTCCCCCTCCGCTCCTCCTCCTCCTCCGTCCTCCTCCACCTCCCTCCTCCCTCCTCCTGCGCCTAATACCTCATCCTCACTTCCCCCTTCTCTCCTCCTCCTCCTACCTCCTCCATCCTCCTCCTCCTCCTCCCCCTCCCTCCTTCCTCGTCCTCCTCCTAGGGCTCTCCTCCTCCTCCTCCTCCTCCTCCTCCTGGCCCGCTTGGGAGCCTCTTGGGGCCCTCTTGAGCTATCTTAGGGCCCTGGGGGCCCTCTTGGCCGGATTGGGGCCCTCTTGGGCCGTCTGGGGGCCATCTGGGGCCGGTCTGGGTCCCTTTGGGGCGCCTCTGGGGCTGTCTTGGGACGATCTTTGGAGCCTCTTGGGCCGTCTTGGGCCCGTCTGGGGGCCCTCTTGGACCGTTTTGGGCAATTTGGGGCGCCTCTGGGGCCGTCTTGGGACGACCTTTGGGGCCTCTTGGGCGTTGGGCCCGTCTGGGGGCCCTCTTAGACCGTTTTGAGCTCCTTTAGGGTGCCTCTGGGGCCGTCTTGGGACGATCTGTGGGGGGGCCTCTTGGGCCGTTTGGGCCCCTTCTGGGACGGAAAAGGGGAGAACTTGAAAAACCTTCAAAAACCCTCAGGACATCAAAGTTCTTGGCATCCTGAGGCCATCTCGGGGGCCCTCTTGAGGGCCTTTGGGGCCGTCTCGAGACTCTCTTGCACCGTCCAGCGGCCATCTCAAGCTCTCTTGGGGCTGTCTTGGGGCCCTCTTGGGCCGTCTTGGGGCCCTTGGGCCGCTTCACCAGAAGACATACGAAGAAACGGACCATGGGAGCGGCCCGGGAGCCGCTCCACTCGAACAAATACAGGGGAAACGGGCCATTAGACCATTGTGTCTGGGCCTCGCCCCTCCCCTGGACCCCTCCCTAGAGGGCTTCGCCCCAACTCAACGTGGGAGCGGCCCGGGAGCCGCTCCACTCGAAAAAAAACAGGGGAAACGGGCCATTAGACCATTGTGTCCGGGCCTCGCCCCTCCCCTGGACCCCTCCCTAGAGGGCTTCGCCCCAACTCAAGGTCATCACTCGTACCTCGCTCTCTCCGTCACCCCATCTCGCGCACCGCGGGGCCCCTAGACCTGGCCCGGCACGGAAAGGGAAAGAGCGCTTCAGAAACAGAAACCGAAATTACTCACACCACCGTTCGTACTGGGAGCCTTGGCGGCGTTGAGAGCTTGTTACGTCACCCCTCGCTCTTGGGAGCCTTGGTGTTCAGAGATTGTTGCGTTGCCGCCCGTTCCTGAGCCTTGGCTGGGCCTTGGTGTCAGGAACTTGTTACGTCACCGGTCTCTGCTGGGAGCCTTGGTCTTATCAGCTTGTTTACGTCACCGTTCGCTCTTGGGAGCCTTGGTGTGAAGAGCTTTTTGCGTTACCGATCGCTCTCTATTTGGCGTCTCTGCGCCTTCTTGGGAGTCCTATTGGAGCCCTTGTCGGGCCCTTTTGGAGGCCTCTTGGGAACCTCTTGGGGGCCTCTTGGGGCTTCTTGGGGGGCTCTGGGGGCCTCCTGGGAGCTTCTTGGGGCGAAAGGCTAGACTTTTCGGCTCGTGGTCCCCCTCTTGGGGCCGTCTTGGGGCCCTCTTGGGCCGTCTTGGGCGCCTCTTGGGCCGTCTTGGCGCCCTCTTGGGCCGTCTTGGCGCCCTCTTGGGAGCCTATTGGGCCGTCTTGGGGCGGTCTTGGGGGCCTCTTGGAGTGTCTTCAACGCAGTGAAAGCCGAAAAGCCTTGTATGCTAAAAATGTACCTTTTCCCATCGGAAATCAATGATTTTCGCCTCCCGGTGGTCTCTTGGGACGCCTCTTGGGGGCCTCTTTGGGCTTCTTGGGGGGCTCTGGGGGCCTCCTGGGAGCGTCTTGGGGCGAAAGGCTAGACTTTTCGGTTCGTGGTGCCCCTCTTGGGGGGGGAACCAGAAAAACATGCAAAAACCCGAGGGAAAACCCGAAAACGGGTATTAACACGCAGGTCCGCACGCTTCGCCCCTCCCCTGGAACCCCTCCCTTTAGGGCTTCGCCCACACCAAAACGTCATCACTCATACCTCGCTCTTTCCGTTACCTGGGCCGGCACGGGAACGGAAAGAGCGCTTCAGCAACCTTCCCGAGATGGCTCATGGTACCCTTCGCTCTTGGGAGCCTCGGTGGTAAGAGCTTGTTGCGTCACCGCTCGTTCTGTGGAGCCTTGCTGGTAAGCGCGTGTTACGTCACCGCTCTCTGTTGGGAGCCTTGCTGGGAAGAGCTTGTTGCGTCACCGCTCTTTGTTCAGAGTACTCGTGCCCAGAGATGCTTACGTTGCCGCTCGCTCTTGGGAGCCTTGGTGGTAAGAGCTTGTTGCGTCACCGCTCGCTCTTGGGAACCTTGCTGGTAAGCGCGTGCTAAGTCACCGCTCGCAGTTGGGAGCTTTGCTTCTCCTCCTCCTCCTCCTCCTCCTCCTCCTCCTCCTCCCTCGTCCTCGTCCACTTCCTCCACATCCATGTTCTCCTCTTCTTCCTCCACCTCCTCCTCTTTCTCCTCCTCCTCCTCCTCCTCCTCCACCTCCTCCTCCTCCTCCTTCTACCTCCCTTCCTCCGCCTCATCCTCCTCCTGGTTCTCCTCCTCCTCCTTTGGTCTGGTCCTCTCGTTACTCCTCCTCCTCCTCCTCCTCCTCCTCCTCCTCGCCTACCTCTGCTCCTCCTCCTCCTCCTCCTCCTCCTCCTCACGCTCCTCCTCATCCTCCGCCGATCCGCCTCTCATAGTATATTGCTAGTTTTAGAAAAATTGGTATTCGTACTATCATCATTGATTAGTATCAATCACTATTACTAGGAGCCATCCTCCTCCCTCCTCTCTCCTCTGCCTCCTCCTCCTCCTGCCTCCCTCTTTCCCTCCTCCTCCTCCCCCCCTCATGCCTCCTCCCCCTCTCCTCCTCCTCCTCCTCCTCCTTCATCCTCCTCCTCCTCCTCCACCTCCCCTCCAACTCTCCTCCTCCTCCCTCTCCCCCTCCCCCTTCTCCTCCTCTTTCCGCTCCTTTCCTCTTTCCGCCTCCTTCCTCCTCCGCCTTCCTTATACATACACGGCTGCAGGGAGAGCCACAATCCTCCTCATACCTCCTCCGCCCCTACCTCCTCCTCCTCCTCCTCATCTCTCTCCTCCTCCTCCTCCTCCTCCTCCTCCTCATCCCCCTCCTCCTGGGGCCTGGGAGCCCTTGGGGCTCCCTTGGGGCCGTCTGGGGGCCCTCTTGGGCCGTCTGGGGGCCCTCTTGGACCGTTTTCGGCCCCTTTGAGGAGCCTCAGGGGTCGTCATGGGACGATCTTTTGGCCCTCTTGGGCCGTCTTGGGCCCGTCTGGGGGCCCTCTTGGACCATTTTGGGCCCCAAGGCCCTTTGGGGCGCCTCTGGGGCCGTTTGGGGAGGATCTTTGGGGCCTCTTGGGCCGTCTGGGGCCCTTTTGGGACTGAAAAGGGGAGAACCATATTCCGCAAAACCTGCGAAAACCCTATGGGAATCACTGCTGTTGGCCTCCTGAGGCTCTCACGAAAGCCCTCTTGAGGGCCTCTGGAACCGTCTCGAGACTCTCTTGGACCGTCTGGAGGCCATCTGAAACTCTCTTGCGACCGTCTTGGGGCCCTCTGAAGCCGGTTTGGGGCCCTCTTGGGCCGTCTTGGGGCCCTCTGGCCGGTTCACCCGAAAAACAACAAGAAACAAGCCATGGGAGCCGCCTGGGGGCCGCTTCACTCGAAAAAAACCGAAGCGCGAGGGCAACTCGACTTTTGTTTTCCCGCTGGCCCCCTCCCCCAGACCCCTCCCTATAAGGGCTTCGCCCCGTGCGAAACGTCTCTCGCTCGTACCTCGCTCTTTCCGTCATCCCAATAATTCTCGAACACATGTTCGTACTACTTCGAATCATCAGACGCTTCCCGGTAGGATTATTTCTGGCCATCATAAGATCCCTTGGCTGATGCTCCTCGTCCGACTGGTCCTCCTGTAGTACTACTGTTATCCCTTATTTTCCTCCTCTTTCTCCTCCTCCTCCTCCACCTCTTCCTCATCCCTCCTCCGCGCCCTGCGTTTCCAAATCCTCCTTGTCCTCCTCCGCCTCCACCCCTCTTCCTTGCATGCAGCATAACTCATCCCTGTCGCACCCTGAGACGGGTCGGCAGGGCGGGTTGGGCGTTTCGCCCAAGTTGTCCTCCCCGCTTATGCTGCGGAAGCTCTAAAAAACGGTGCCACGCATGGAAGGCGGGTCGTTTTCAAAATGCGGCTCTCGCCTCAAAGCCGCGCATCTTCGTTGTTAAGACTTTGCCGGGCCTCCGTGGGTGGACGTCGGGCCATTTGCAAAATGCGGGGCTCTCGCCTTAGCACCGCGCTCACGCTTTTTACAAGCTTGCACAAGGGCTCCCAACTTCGCGCTTCGCGCTGCGCGAAGCGCGAAGTGCGAATAGCTTCGCGCTCTCGCGCCGCCTCCCAGGGGGGAAGAGGAGGATGAGGAGGAATCGGAGCCGAACCGCGAAGCGCGAAGCGCGAATAACTTCGCGCCCTCGAGGGCGCCCTTGTTGCAATTGTTTCCCGGATGGACGACGGTTCCCTTTTTCACCATGCGGTTATCGCCTCGGCGCCGCGCACACTCTCCTTTAGAGACGCGCAGAAATTTCACGGATGGCGGGCGGCTCAATTTCACAACGCGATTCTCACCTCAGCGCCGCGCAACTTCTGCTTAACAGTCTACGGCAGGTTCAAGGATTCCCATGGTTAATGTTACACAGCTTCTTATGTTTTTGCTGGCACGAATTAAGATTGCCCAACCGCCACAGTCACAGCGATTCGCGGTGTGGACGCCCCCGCCATGTCATTCCACCGCGATTTCGTTGATTCGCGGCGTTGTTGAACTCCAAGGATCGGTGCGCTGGCGCGGTACAGAATTATTCAAACAGCTGTGTTCCGCCACGCCTTTTCCAGATGGAAGAAATCGTTGTGCGAACCTACGCGGGGGGAGCTTGGAAGGACGGTTTATTGCAACATCGTTGATGCAATTTGGGTGTGCGCTGGTCCTCCTCCTCCTCCGCCGTTTCCTTCTCGTCCTGTTCCGCCCCCCCCCCATCTGCCGCCTCCCGCTCGGGGGGTCAGCCGCGCCGTGTAAACGGGGGCGCGGCGCGCCCATCACAATGACGTCGCCCTCGTAAGCCGACACGCAATGCACCGCCGAACCCTTTTCGATCACCTGGCGCGCGGATCCTCCTCGTCGTCGTCGTCGTCCTCCTCCTCCTCCTCCTCCTCCTCCTCCTCCTCCTCCTCCTCCTCCTCTTCCTCCTCAACCTCCTCCTCCTCCACCTCGCGATCGCCGCCGTCGTCATCAGCCCCCGCCCCGGCGCAAGCGATCGGTTCTCGCGCGGAGGCCGCGGAGCGGACGGGGCCCGGGGCGGGCGGGCCGCCGAGCGCGCGCGCGCGGGCCGAGCGGCGCCGCCTAAAGGAAAAAGGTCTCCTGGGCGCCGATGGGGCACTTGCGGCGCGGGTTGCCCGTGCGGAGGAAGAATGAAGGGGCCCTGGGACACACAAATAAATACACACAAATAAAAATATTCCACATATTTTCGTATATTTTCTGGGTTTTTGTCTTCCCCACCACTTCCCATATTTTCCCATATTTTCTGGGAATCGACGATTAATTGTGTCTGTGTGTTTTTTCCCCTCCTGAAAGAAGGAGGAGAGAGGGCGGGGGGGCGAGAAGCTGCAGGGGACCGCGAAGCGCAACGAGGGATCCCCCCCGCCCCCGCGCAAGCGAGGGGTTCTCGCGCGACGGCCGCGGCCGGCGCGCGCCGAGGCGGGGCGCGGGGCGGCCGGGGCGCCGAGCGCGCGCGCGGGCCGAGCGGCGCCGCCCATGAGAAGAACATCTCTCGGGCGCCAAGGGGCGCCTGCAGCCGTGCCCGGGCTCAAAGCTCACGTGCGGTGACTATGTTCTGGCGGGCGCCGACCAAACGCCAAACGGAAGGGCCGACGCCAAAGATAGGAACGACCAGGCGGTCGCCGGCGGCAGCGAGGCACGCGGAGCGCGCGAGCAGAAGCAGGAAGGGCGAGCAGAACAGACGAGGCGGCGGCGGCCCGGAGGCGGCGCTGGGCGCTGGATGCCCGGCGCCAGCGGTCGCGCCCGAAGACGCGAGGCGCGCCCTCCGTGGCCACTTGAAACTCCGTCGCCCCCGAACCTCGCATGCAGGGGGGCGCGAGGTTCAGCGCGCGGGCCGCTTCGGACAGCGGGGCGCCCGTCGCCGAAAGCAAATGACTCCAACGTGCGCGGGGGCCGCTCCGAAGGCGAGAACGGATTGGAGGAGCCAATTCCAAGAGCCCCGCCGACGACGTATCGGGGGTCTTCGGCGCCCTTATGGCGAGGTGGGTCTTCGGCGCCCTTATGGCGAGGAAAGCGCCGCCGCTGGCCCCTGGGCGATCGCCGGGCAGCGAGAGGTCGCGACGGCGGGCGACCAACCGTGCGCCGTGAAGGGATACGGCAAAGCACATCAGCAGCAGCGCGGCCATCAGGAGCCAGTCCCGGAGCAGACTGAGGCCCGCCATGGCCCGAAGGAGGGCGCGGGGCAGCGGCGGGCGGGCGGGCTCGGAGAGTTCCCGCTGCCTGGCCAAATCCCGCCCAGGCCCCGCGAATGGCCCTTTGAGAGAGGGGGGCGACGTCCTCTGCCTTTTTATTGCGGGGCCAGCAACGGGGACGACGGCGCCCACAGCGAGCAGCTCGTCGGCGCCTTCCCCCCGCGGGGCGCACGCCGCCCGCTTGAAATAAGCGGCGGTGAGACTGGGGGGCGCGGTGGAGGCAGCGCAGCCGGGGTGAACGCTGCGCCTCGTCGGCCGCGCGGCAGGCACAAGTCGTCCACGGCCATGCCCTGCTCGAACTTGCGGCTCTGACTCCGCTACCCGTTGGCCACCACCGAGGCGAGGTAACCGCGTTCCTTTGGCGTGAGCCTGAGCCTTGACTGCTTGCCGGCACCCATGGGATTCAGCCCATGGTCCATCCGCGCCACAGCGCCATGCTCCTCGCGTGCCGACTCTAACGCCAGCACAGCGGCCCTGGGCACTCCGCCAGCCCTCGGCACACCGACGAGAGGTCGTCGAGCACGAGTATCCAGCTCACCTCGCTGAGGCCCAGCTCCGCCGCGAATCTGGGACCCCAACTTCCCCGCGACCTCCTCCGAAGCGGACGCGGTCCAGCTGAGCCTGCCTTTCGTGCGCATTTCCTCCGAAGGCGGCCTCGCGCTCGACGATTCGGCTGCCTGCTCTCCACGCGACAGCGACGACCTCTGAGCAGCGGGCTCTGACGACAGGTCAGAGAAGACCGCGGCCGCCAGCGGCGGCGCTGGCGCCGCGGCAGCGGCCCTGCGGGCGGCAGCTGCAGCGCGCCTGCCAGGCACTGCGCTGAACCCCTCCTCCGCCTCGATCATGGAGCGCGCATGCCGCGCCACCTGCTCCTCCCACTCCTGCGCGTCGGACTGGGCCAGCCTCCGCATGTTGGCGTGGTAGCTGGCACGAATGCGGCGCCGTGCTGCCCGCGCCGCCAAGCAGAAGTCCAGCGTCATCCTGAGCCTGACCACGTCCATGTTGTCGATGCCGGTTGACAAGCGGCGCCCACGTACCATGCATCAGCAGGTCGGCCACGTAGGACGCGCACAAGCGCATCCAGTGCGCTCTGTCTCTGGCTTCGTCGGGCACAAATATGTCATGGGGCCAGGACATGGCGCGGGCCCTTAGCCTCCTCTCGTGCGTCATGCGCGCCGCCGCGGCAGCTCGCCGCGCAGGGCCCTGGTCCTTGGCCCCGTGACTTGCAGCTGTGTCCCGAAGACGCCGTTGCGGCTGACGGCGCCAGCGGTGGCCATCTTAATCAAGGGCTCGAAGACGCCGCCGTTGGCCAGATGCTCGAGCCCATTGCCCTTGCTGACCTCGCGTCACTGCCATGCCTGCACCGCGCGCAGCAGGAGACGCCTGACGACCCATGGGGCCAGCTCGAAAACATTGATGTCGACCTCTTCGCGCGTGCGCCAGGCGGCGGCGTTGACCGCCTGCCAACCGACCCGCTCGAGGGTGAGCCGCACCGCGCTGAAGGGCCCACGCACCTGGCTCCAGCTCTTGGCCTGGCCGCAAGTCACGCCGTAGTCGACGATGCGCCGGGGGTTCCAGCTTTCCCAGGCCGCCCGCAGCAGCAACATGGCGGGCAGGAGGGCGGCTCTGATCATCGGGTCGAGCATGGGCGGGCGCCAGCATCATGGCGAGCGCGCGCGACCGTCCAGCCACGCTGGGCGCGACCGCCTTGAACGACTCCGTCCGCGGCGCGCCCAGCTCCATGGTGGCGCAGCCAATGACGGTGACGCCGTAGGTCACGCTGGGCTCGACGCCGGCCCTGGCGACCTTGCGCGCAGCCATCTTGCGCCCTGCCCCTGTCTTGAGGATCGCCACGCGGGGTTGACGCAGCCCTGCCTGCACCAGCTTCTCCTGGCGCACCTTGCGCACGATTCGCCTGCCGCACGAGAAGTCAACGCCCAATCTGCGCTCGCACTTGACCGAGATCACGCCGAGCGGCCGGCGCAGACGGGCAGCCAGGCCACGGCGAGCAGCTGGGAGGTTCGCCAACGCCCTTGACTTCTTGACCGCCACGTCGAGGCCCACGTCCATGAATAGCGTCTTGAGCTTAAGGCTGCCTCGGCCACTTCCTTCGTCACCCGCGCGAGCCCCCCAACTCGATGGAGCATGAGGTCGTCCACGATCACCGCCAGCGACGCGGCCGGGTGCTGGATGACCAGGCGGTCGAGCGGCCCGGTCAGGATGAGCTTCAGCAGCGAAGTCGCGAAGCCGTCACCAGGCAGGATGGACTGCTTCGCCTCGATCAAGCTCGAGGCAGCGCTGCCCATGCAGAGGGCCCTCGGCGCGCAGTATAGCTCCAGCGTCAGCTTGAGCTGCCGCAGCAGGAAGCCAGCGGCGATGGCAGCGTCGAGCAGTCAGTGGTGCCGCACCTGCTCGAACGCCTTTAGCAGGTCGAGCAGGGCGGCGACCGCCACCCAGGACTCGGCGTCGCCGCTGTCAGCGCCCCGCCGCGTGGCCCATTCTCCGATCGCAGCTAGATGCCATACGGCCCGCTCGCAGCTGCGGCCAGCAGTCGCCCGCCAGCATGGGCGATCGTTTGCCTCCTCCCACTTGCGGGCGAGGCCGCGCCGCAGTTGCGCTTGCACCCTCGCGAGCACCATGATGACGGCGATGGGCCCCGCTCCGCCCAGCCGCTTTTGGATGAAGCCGATCTTGGCGGTCATGAGGAGCCATGCGGCGTCGCGCTCGATCGCCATGGGGATGTCGATGAGGACCTCCAGCGCCTCGTCGCATAGCTCATCAAGCTGACGGCGCAGAAGGACATGCCCGCGGTGGCCCTGAGGGGGCGCAGAGCGTAGCGCAGCTCCTGGACTGAGGGCCTCGGCGGCCTCTCGCCCAGGTCCGAGGGCCAGTGCGAGCGCATGTGCTCACAGGATGTCCTCCACCAGCGACTCCACTCTACTTCGAGCTGCGTCGCCTGCTGCCCGAGGTCCACGGGCTCGAACAGCTGTCTCCCGTCGCCGCGGCCGTCGTCGCGCTCAGCTTCGCCGATGGGGCTCGTGTCGAACCCGATGGGCAGACGGGGTACTGCGTGGAGACCGCCACCTCCACCTTCGGCCTGCTTCTCGACCCACAGCTGGAACTGGGCAGTCCGCTGCGCCATGCCCCGCTCCGCCATCTCGAGCGCGACCGCGCGCGCCCGCGCGCAGCTGCTGCAGCACGACAGGGCCCAGCAGGGACAGACGCAAGTTGCGAAGCAGCATCCACCAAGCCACGGCTCGGGGCAACACCTGAGGGCAGGACAGAACCTCGCCGTTATCAGGTGTCGGCCCCACGGTGGCTGGGGCTCTTTCTAGCAGTCTGCGCACGCCTCGAAGAGCGTCGAGACGCGCGCATGGCTGCTCCACGGCGGCGATGTCGAGTAGCACGCTGGCCACGCGGCGCATCCAGGCCACCCCTGCAGAAACTCGGGGCCAGCGGGCACCGGCCACCAGAAGCCGACGGTGCCGCCGCGGCTGTGCAGGGCGAGCTCGCCCCCTGTGCTTGACCCTGTCCTCCCCCGCCTGGTAGATGTCGATCCACTCAGCCTCGGCGGCGTCGAGGAACCGCTGCCAGGCAGCGGTGAGGTGGCCCTTGATGCTGCTGTCGCGCTCGACCTTGTCCAGCGCCCTCTCCTGCCCGCCAGCAAGCAAGCCCTGCAGTTCCTGGCTGGTCTCGCTCCAACGCTCGCCGCACGCATGGCGAACGCAGCCTGCGGGACGCTGGACAGGGAAGGGCGCGGGCACCTGCGCGACCCTGGCCCATGGCCTTCGGCGCGAAGCCTCCAGCTCCAAGATGACGGGCTTGCGCCGGTAGACTGGTGACCCGCTGACCACTCGGATGTTGGTCACCTTGAGCCCTCGCGAGACGATGAACATATCGATCGTCCTCTTCGACTGCGCGCAGGCGGGCTCCAAAGTGTCCGCGACGACGGCATCGAATAGCCTCAGCGCGCCCGACACCAGCCCCTGCCTGGTGCAATAGAGGTAACCCCCGGCCACGTACGGGCGACCGTGCCCCCGCAACCTGCAGGCCCCGTCTTTCAGCGCCTGGTAGTTGAACGCGTTGACGCCAACGCCTGACTGCAGGTAGATATTGGCCAGCACGATGCCACCGCGCATTGGCCCTGAGTGATGTAGCACATGCACGCGCCCCTTACGTAGGACTGGCGGGCGTGACCCCAGCATGGCGGTAAGCCCAGGCTCGCTGCGTACGCACCTGAGCAGCCCCCCGGTCGCCAGCCCCCCATCTAGCGACAGCACCGCGGCTGCGCCGCAAGCACGAAGTCCCCTACGACGAAGCTCCCCTCTCAGCGTCCGTCGTGCGTGCTTGTCCTAGCCGAGTTCTTGAAAAAAGATGACGTCGCAGCCAACCAGCTCCTCGATGAGACACCTGTCGGCATTCGAATATGAATTCATATTCAGCGACGCGATGCTCCAGGACTGGGCACGGCTACCCCGACCGCGGCGTCTTGGCCTCGATCGCGGCCTCGTGCTTCTGCTTGAGGTGGGCCTGGAACTCCTCGGCGAGCTTCCGCTTCTCGGGGCCGGGGCCGACGAAATCCGAGATGGCGGCCTGGAACGCGTCGCCCGTGGCAAACTCCAGCGGGCCCCCTTCGAGGTCCATGTCGAAGCCTTCGCCCGCGGCGACGCCCGCAGCGGCAACCCCAGCGGCACCCCCGCAGCCGCTTGCTGGGGCGCCCGCGGCGGCACCGCCCGCTGCGACTGGCTCAGGAGAATGAGCTGCCAATGTTCCTGCCAGCAGCGCGCGGAGGGGGCCCAGCAGGTCCTCGCTGAGCTGAAGGTTGGGGTTCTCCAGGGACGCATCCACGACGCCCTCGAGCTTCTTCGCGTGGCCGATGAGTTCGCCAACGTCGCACTTGGGCGCGGCACCATGCTTGGGCACGATGTCGTTGGCGAGCGCGGCCTTCGCCCTGGAGACAGCGGCGCCCAGCTCGACCTGTAGCTGCGCGACCTTCTCCTCCTGCGGGAAAGAAGCCTGGAGCGCCTCAGCAGCCAGCTTCTGCTTCTTCTCGTAATCCATCTTGGCTTGCTGTAGCCGCTTGCAAGCTTCGTCCGCGGCCACCTGCGCAGACTTGACCGTCTTGACCTCCGAGAGCGTGCCCAGCTGCTGCTGGAGCAGGAGGCCCGACTGCCGCAGGCTGTGCTTGTCGCTGGCGGCCAGCGTGACGGACAGCAGCTCGAAGTCGGCATCGCTGAGTGCCAGCAAGCGGTCGCGGGCCCCGGGCGAGAGCTTGGGCGGCTGCGCCCCTGAGCCCCCCCCATCTCCACGCTTCGGCTTCTGCGCGATGTGCCACGGGCGGGAGTCGCCAGCACCGCCCGCCCAAACTCCGCGCGGTGGAGGAGGACGATCACAAGGAGCAAACACACCGCGATTGGTCGGCCGACAGCCCGTGCACCCCGCCTGCCGACACTTCGCGCACCAGCCCAGGTTCTTGTAGTGGCAGCGGTGGCATCGCCAGCTTGTCCCCTGAGCTGACTCACGCGCTGCACCGGCGCCAGAACCGCCGCCGCAGCCGAGAGGAGGAGGAGGAACCATGCCGCGCGAACGGCTCGCCACAACTGTGGCGGGCTCCTCATCTGGGGCTGACCAGGCGGAGACAATGGAAGACTGCCGCGGATTTGCGGTATCTTTGCAGGCACGGAGGCGCGGAGCCCCCAAAGTGCAGGCATCTTGAGCCAAAATGGCTACGGACGCAGAACAGGAGGAGGAGGAGGAGGAGAAGGAGGAGGAGGAGGGGGACGAAGAGGAGGAGGGGGAGGGGGAGGGGGAGGATGATGAGAAGGAGGAGGAGGAGGAGGAGGAGGAGGAGGAGGAGGAGGAGGAGGAGGAGGAGAGACGACTCGACGACGACGACGACGACGACAACGACGACGACGACGACGACGACGAAGGCTGGGCTGATCCAGTGAAGGAACAATCCTGCTCGGGACGAATGGAATTCAGAAGCCATGCCAGCCGTGGAGACAGGACGGTTCCAATCGGGTGCGGGTGGTGATGAGCGGGTGGCGCAGCTAGTCTCAGCAACCACGGCATTCGACATGACAAAACAACTGATGGTGACATAAACCGTGACGGGACCGTTTCACCGCTTTCCAGCCCCCACCTGGCACACGAAGGTGGCTTTCGGCATTCAGGGTTATCGTCCCTGCCTCCTTCCTCCCCGAGGAAACAAATACATCAGACCAACTACTCCTGGTGCGCAGCCCCAGGAGCGCTCCCCGGAGCCATCTTGGAACCCTAGATCGCCATCGCGGGCAAATTCATGGCGTTAGCGGCGGCCCTAGCCGAAACGGGGTTCATAGTCGCGGTGGGCGGTACGCTCATCAGGCGCGATATGGATGTCACCTGCGACAGTAGCAAAGGCATTCTCATCAGCTTCGCGATTGTGAAGTGCGGTTGTGAAGAGGGGCGTGCTGCCCAAGCTTCAACCTGCATGCTGGGAGGGTAGCACCATGAAAACTACGCTTCGGACTGCGGCTACGAGCGAATGGACACACATGGACGCAGCGTAATGGACGCACGCATCTTCGACACCAGGCAGCCGAGCGCCGAGCAATGGCGCGCCCTCCTGACTCTAGTGCCTCTCCTGCGCGGCGCTCAAAAAGGAACGGCCGGGATCTCTGGAGGCGGGAAGGCGGCAATCGTCGGGACATCCCCGAGCCATTGGCATCTGGGTCAGGTGGGCACCGAGACGGAGCCGAAACTCACCGAGCAGAGCGGCAGAACCGCCGAGGACAGCGCGAAGACCGTGGGGGAGGAGTCCCACTCGCCTCCCGTCCCTCGTCCAGGGGCTAGGAGCCGTCGCGGCGCATGTCTTTGCCGCTCTCTGCTTGGGCGAAGGTGACGTGGCGCGTTGGGCGCGAGAAGAATCGTATGCTCGCGATGAGGACCCTGCCGAAACTTATTGTGAAGTCCTCTGCAAGACTGAGGGCTTGTCAATTTCCGCCAAGATCACGAGCACCAGAAATCAAGGTGACCGGCGACTGGGGGCGAGGAGAGGAAGAATAGGAAGAGGAGGAGGAAGAGGAGGAGGAGGAGCAGGAGGAGGGGGAGGGGGAGGAGGAGGAGGAGGAGGAGGAGGATGAGGGGAGGGAGGGGGGGGCCCAGCCGGGGGCTCGAGGCGCAGGGAGAGCGGGGGGCGGCTGGGCCCGGAGAGAGTGGCTGAGGAGGGGAGGGAGCCCCGCCGGGGGCTCCAGAAGCGGGGCTGGGCAGGCCTCCAGGGTGATGTCATCATGGAAGGCGGGGTCGATATCCTCGCGTGAGGCGCGAGCCCAGAAATCGCAAGTCGTCCTTGTCATCCTCTTCTCCTTCTCCGCCTCCTCGCCCTCCTACTTCTCCTTCTCCTCCTCCTCCTCCTCCTCCAACTCGTCCTCCTTCTCCTCCTCCTC
The DNA here is from genome assembly GCA_963575745.1 of Prorocentrum cordatum. Taxonomy (NCBI): domain Eukaryota; class Dinophyceae; order Prorocentrales; family Prorocentraceae; genus Prorocentrum; species Prorocentrum cordatum. Next base: position 125,838 of record CAUYUJ010016303.1, read on the forward strand.
CTCCTCCTCCTCCTCCTACTCCTCAACCTTGGATTCCAGAGCCTGCCGAGCCCGCGTGCCGTGCGGGCGGGGACCCCCCTGTGGGTGGTGTCCGACAGGGGGGTCCCCTCTGGGGAGCTGGCCTCGGTGGCCAGCCCAGGCTCCTCCACGTTCCTGCGGGCCTCGGAAGCCCCCGAGCCCCCGTTTGAGCTTTTCCGTGGCCACCACTTGGTCACCGAGGGCCCGTATATTTTTGTTTGCGATGCGGTGGATCAGCATCCACTCGCCAGTCGCCCACGCTGCTGAGCGACTGCCTGGGTCAAGTGACCTGGGCCTCTAGCCGTATCCGAATGACGGCCCTCGCTAATTTCCAGGGCTCCCGCCACCCCCGTACGGGACTCCCTATCGGCGGGCACGGACCGCCAGGGCCCAGGAGATAGCCATATAGTGTAGTTCGTGGCTCTCTTGGGGGCTTGGCCTAGCCATGCCCCTCAACGGAGTCATCAAAGCTGTCCGATCCTCCTCCTCCTCCTCCTCCTCCTCCTCCGCCTCCGCCTCCGCCTCCACCTTCTCCTCCGCCCTCAGAAGCCCTCCTCCGCCCTCCGCCCTCCTCCTCCTCCTCCTCCTCCTCCTCCTCGTCCTCCTCCTCCTCCTCCTCCTCCTCCCTCCGCCCTCTTCCTCCTCCGCCCTCCTCCCTCCTCCGCCCTCCTCCGCCTCTCCGCCCCCTCCTCCCTCCTCCTCCTCTCCTCCTCCTCTTCTTCTCCTCCTCCTCTCCTTCGCCCCTCCCTCCTCCTCCTCCTCCTCCTCCTCCTCCTCCTCCTCCTCCCTCCTACCTCCTCCCTCCTCCCTCATCTTCCTCCCTCCCTCTCCCCCTTCCTCCCCCTTCCTCCCTCATCCCTCCTCAGCATCTACGGAGCGCAGTGTGTGTGTGTGTGGGGGATGCAGCGCATGGGGTGGGACCCTGTAGGGTGGGGCCGCGCGGGGTGGGAGAAACCAGCGCTGGTTTGTGGCACCGCGTGGATCGCTCAGCCTTAAACGATCGGCTCTTCGATCGCCAGACCGTTCCATACCAACCGATCCTGCACCTCTGGTCGAGTGCAGCCGCCGCCACGTCGACACCACACGCGCCCACGGTATGTGGTGAGGGCCCCTCGGGTGGAACCCCATCGAGCGGGACCTCACCAGCTGGGATCGTCTCGAGCGGGGAACCTGCCGGGTGTGACCCTGCCGGGCGTGACCATCTCGGGTGAGGCCCGACTGGGTGAGAGCCCATCGGGTGGGTCTGTACCGGGTGGGGCCCTACTGGGTGGGACCCCACGGGAGTCACAGTACAATCTGGGGCCCTGTTTGGTGAGGCCCTGTGAGAGCCTATCAAACGGGACCCAATCGAGTGGGATCATGTTGGAAGGGAATCGATGGGACCCTGTCGGGTGGGACACTACTGGGCGCCTGACGGGAAGAACCTTGCCAGTCGATTTCAATCCGGTAGGACCCTGTTGGGTGGCTCCCATCGGGTGGGACCCTATCGGATGGGAGCATGTCGGGTGGAACATTATCAGGTGGGCAAATGGGACCTTGTAGGATGGGAATTGCGGGACCCAATCATCTGAACACGAGCACGGGAACAAGGGTGGGCCGTAACCGCGAATGGCCAGGAGCAAAGCAACTTCAACCGACCTGCTATCATCTGACCACACATGGGGAGATACGGCAAGGTGCCGTTCGTCTGAACGCATATCTCTGTGGTGGCAAACTCCCGTGACTTCGAATGCGGCAATCCGTCTGGATCCGCTCAGGAACGTCATTCTGGACACCGCAAAGCCATCGGTGTGGCCCTTCCACTGGCAGCTGCATCTGGAGCAGAAGGGGTGGCATATCGACTCGTCGTCGTCCCTCTCCTCGTCTTCCTCGATCCGGCGGAGGGGCAGAAAGGCGGCGATCTCGGCTCCGCGCCGATGCGAGCGATCTGCAACGGCGTCTGCACATGACCTGCGACGCGCGACGCTGCGGAGCGAGATTGTACGGGGCCGCGGGGCATCACTGCTGGATCACCACTCCTTGCGGGGATCGCTTCCACCCCAGGAAGTTCCAAGACGCTGAGCCATGTTGGCATGTGCATTTCCTTCGGGCCTCCTGGCTGCTCAGAACGTTGTGACGAGGCAACGACTTCATGCTCGATGTGAGAATCCAACTGCACTAGCTTGATGCACCATTGTACCGTTGGGTATTGGGTTGGCCAATAAGAAGCAAAACGAAAACCATATTGCGGGCGACAAAGCACTCGTTTTAGCCACTGGGCACTTCCCGGCCCTGCGCCAAACGCAGCAAGCATGTGAGGATCGCACGTGGGCGCTCGTCACATATGGTATGATGAATGTGTCTGGTAAGCTGCGCCCAACCTCGCTCCTGACCAGCCAGAGATCACCTTCCCCTCCGCCTGCCTTCAGTCACCTCTGCAGTTCCCTCCTCCACCTCCTCGATTTCTCTCTGCTCGCATCCCTTCTCCCACCTTTCGCTACTCCCCATTCTTCCCTTCCACTACCCCTTTTCTCCTGACCATCCTCTTCCTCACCATGCCTGTATTCCCCGTCTTCGTCCCCATCTTAGTCGGCCTGTTCGGCCCGCCCGAATTTTCGATTGTGGGGCAGTGACTTTTGATCGGGCGAACGCGACACCAAAAACAAACCACCACATGACAGCAAAAGCCCTCGAACGAGGAAAACTCCGGACGTTGGATCCGGAACCCCTGCAGAACGCCCCCCAAACACTACGGAGCGAAACCCAAGCGCGCGCAAATTACTAGGATCCCAGTAGACGCATTCGTTGGGTAGACCCAACCCAGCCTTCGAACCTCCCTCCTCCAATGCACGACGACCTCATGAAAATGCAAAGCGAACGCCTGAATAACGCACGGTTGTCCTAATATTGAAAACTCCCATCATTCTCACGTTTACGACTGTTTCTCGGCCGCACCGACTTTTCTGGCTAAGGGCAGCAGCCGCTGGTCGGGCGAACGCTACGCCAAACAAAACAACCCATCACATGATTACAAGACCCGCCGAACGAGGAAACTTACGGACTGGACGCAGAAGTAGAAAACTCCTGCTGGAAGTCCCCCACACATTGGGGAGAGCAAATAGTACCGATACCGCTACTCCCCGGACCTCTCCCGGGGTGCGTTCTGACCAGGATTTCGAGGCAAATCCAGCGGTGGCGACGAGGGCCGTCCAGGAGGCCCAAAAATGGGAAAACGAGCGAAGGGTAGAGGTATGGGTACCTTTTCCAGGGGCGAAAACCGAGCGCCCGCGCGAAGCGACGAGCCCTGAAAACGCTCTTCAGCCTTCGAACCTCACTCTGCCAATATCTGCCGATACACAACGACCACCTGATAATTCGGCACGACCACCTGAATAACACGCGCCTGTCTGATGTTTAAAACATCCGCCGGCCCCCTTGCGGGGCCACCAGGCTGTAGGCTGGGAATGTGCTGCTCCCTGTACCATTTGCAGCTTCCAGTTTCCACTGTTACAGTTCTGCTTCTTGCTGCTTACTGTTCCTTGTTGATGATCGCGCGAGGGGGGAGCCCAAACCAGCAGAACTACCGCGCCCATCCGCAGGGTCAGGGTCCAAAGACACAAGGGATTTGCCAGGTTTTTGAACTTCAGTGGGACCCCTCACGCAGATCCGCAGGGACAGGGTAAAAAAACACAAGAATTCGCTACATTTTTGAACTTCAGTTGCACCCCTCACGCAGATCGGCGGGGTCAGGGTCCAAAGACACAGGGGATGTGCCACGTTTCTGAAATTTGGCGGCACCCCTCACGCAGATCGGCGGGGTCAGGGTCCAGAAACATAAAAGATGTGCCACATTTCTGAAATTCGGCGGCACCCCTCACGCAAATCGGCGGGGTCAGGGTTCAAAAACACAAGTGATTTGCCACATTTCTGAGATTCAGTGGCACCGCTCACGCAGATCGGCGGGGTCAGTCAGGGTCCAAAAACACTGGGGATTTGCAACATTCCTGAAATTCGGCGGCACCCCTCACGCAGATCGGCGGGGGCAGGGTTGAAAAACAAACAGGTCCCGACACTGCTTCACGGCGGCGCCCAGACCTCATGATTTAGCTTTTGCATCTCCCATTATCCGAGACAGGGGTCCGGCGGCATGGGGCTAAGCCCTTACGGATAAAATAAAACAATAAAGATACACGTAAAACCTTTCCCCAATAGCTTCTGGCCACCCCGAGTTTTCAACTCCAGGGCAGCAGCCATTGATCGGGCGAAACCTACGCCCAAAAATTTGCCACTACAAGAGTAGAGCGCATTTCTTCATTTTCGGCGGTAACGGGCGTTATGGGGGATGGGGGGCGGTGGGGGTTATTAATGTGACGTCCCTCCCCGCCGTGTGGCTCTGGCACCACAGCAGCCTGTTGTTTTATCTTCTGGGGTAGCGGCCGTCATCGGCCCCGCCCCCCACCCCCCCAAATGACGGCACGTTCCGAGCCGGCGGCGCCCAGGAATGCCCAGGGATGACCGAGGCCAGATGGGAACAGCATTTTGGTGGCGATCTGCCCCACAGCGCCTGTGTACACAACAGCGCTCGCGTGCACCTCAGCGCGCGTGTTCACCACAGCGCCTGCGTACTTCGCCACAGCCGTGTGCAACGCAGCGCTTGTGTACACCACAGCGCCTGCACGCACCACAAACAGCGCCGATGTACACCACGGCGAATGTGCACACCGCAACCATGTGCAACGCGTCGCCTGTGTACAGCCCCGCAGCGCCTGTGCACACCACAGCATACGCGTGCAACGCAGCGCTGGTGTAGACCACAGCGTCTGCGTGCAAAGGACAGGTAGAAGGGGCATGTCGGCGAGGACTTGCTGCGGACAGATAAACACCACGCCAGGGATGTGCTGATAGTAGAACGCGACGTGTTTCCCCCCTCCCTCCTTTCCACCTCCACCTCAACATGCATCTCCTCCTCCTCCTCCTCCTCCTCCTCCAAGTCTTCCCCATTATCCTCCTCCTCTTCCTCCGCCTCTTCCTCCTCCTCTTCCTCCTCCTCCTCCTTCTCCTCATCCTCCTCCTCCTCCTCCCTCACCCTTTCCCCCTGTCGTGCGGGTCGGCGCTGCAGCGCACGTGCGCATATCAGCGTGTACCGTAGAATGGTCGATTGAATCGAACGATCTGGTTCTCGGATGGCTAATTCTGCTGGAGCCTCCTGGGCGCAGACGGGAGGAGTTAGGATGATGCGGGAGGACACGGGAGGACTCGTAGATTCCAGCGGCGCTCCTCTCTCCATAAAGATTCGTTTCCCAGTCCTACAGAATATATTTGTTTACTGTGGAATCCACAGACGCTCCATTTTGTAAGAAGCATTCCTTCACTCGGTTGCTGTGGTGCACGCGGGCATTGTGGTGTACACAGGCGCTGTAGTGCACGCAGGCATTGTGGTGTACACTGGTACTGTGTTGCGCACGGCGGATGTGGTGCACGCAGGCGCTGTGGTGGACACAACCGCTGTGGTTTCCGCAGGCACTGTGGCACACCGTTGCGCTGTGTTGCACGCGTCTGTTGTGGTGTAGATAGGCTGTGTGGTGTACACACACGCGGTGGTGCACGCAGGCACAGTGGTGTACACAGGCGCTGTGATGCAGATCGCCACTTGCATGCTTCTGCTACCCGTCCTGGGTCATCCCCCTCAGATGACGGCCGTCATCGGCCCGGAATGGTAAACAGAGCAGGCTCCAGCCGCGTCGTCCGCGCGCGCGACGACGATGAACGATGAGCGATGAGCGATGAGCGACGACGCCGACAAGACGACGACGACGACGACGACGACGACGACGACGACGACGACGACGACGACGACGACGACGACGACGACGACGACGACGACGACGACGACGACGACGACTGCGAATTAGACTGATTCCGATGCGGACGCCTATGCGGATCCCGATGCGCACGGCGGCAGTGCCCGGGGCGCGCTGGGGGGGGGGAGGGGCAGGGGCGTTATCTTTTGGGGGTGGCCAGGGGCCATGACGCCCGCTATGCCCCAAGAAACAGAGAAACACGCTCTTACAAGAGCCGTCGAACGAGGAAACGTACGAAGGCTGGAACAGACAACTATAACCGGAAACCGGCACGCACCACAAAACAAAACCCGAGCGTCCACGAAAAACAACGAGTCCTGGAAACGCAACCGTTTCTCGCAACCCCCTCTTTAGCCTTTGAACTTCCTTCCTCCTATACACAACAACGGCATGATAATGCAAAGCGAAAGCCTGAATGACACGCTCCTGCCCTAATTTGCAAAAGTCCCCCGTTTCCCAAGAACCCTCGGCCATCCCCGAATTTTCATTTGTTGGGCAGTGATTTTTGATCGGGCGAACGCGACGCCGAAGAACAACCCATCGCACGATAACAAGAGCCGTCGAACGAGAAAACCTACGGGCGCTGGAATGGGAAACCCCTGCTGGAAACCTCCGCGCACCACGGAGCGACACCTGGACACCCACGGAAACGCAACGAGCTTCCCCTGGGCCCCTTTTTCCAACCCTCGGGCGAATGCCACGCCAAGAAGAGACCATCGCATGAGAACGAAAGCCGTAAAACGAGGAAGCCCGGAGACGCTGGACTAGGAAGCTACTGATGAGAGCCTCCAAACACGACGGGGCGAAACCCGAACGCCCGCGAAAAGAAACCCATGACTGCAAACGCGATCGCTCATCTAGACCCAACCCAGCCTTCGAACTTCCCTCTTCCAATGCACGACGACAACTACATGAAAATGCAGAGCGGGCGCTTGAATAATACACGCCGGCCCGAATTTTGAGAAATCCCCCGTTCCCCAAAAATCTCGGCCACGCCATCTTTTCAATCTCAGGGCAGTTTCCGCTGATCGGGCGAACAAGACGCCCCCAAAACAGCAACACATGATGACGCGCGCCGTCGAACGAGGAAACGCACGGAGGCTGGAATCGGAAACTCCTGCTGGAAACTTCCACGCACCACGGAGAAACCCGAACGCCAGCAACAAAAAAGAACGAGCCATGTAAGCGCCATCGAGTCTCGAGACCCCCTCTCCAGCCCCTCTTCCTTTGCAAATCGGCTGCATGATGGCAAAAGGCGAGCGCCTGGAGAACTCGCGCCTGCCCAAAACTCTGAACCCCCCCAGCGTTTCCAGAAACTCTCGGCCACCCTGGGTCGTCAACGTCGGGGCAGTCTCCGCTGATCGGGCGAACGCCGCCCCAAAGACCAACCCAACACACGGTAACAAGATCCACTGGACGAGGGAACCAACGACCGCTGGAGCAGGACATCCCTGCTGGACACCTCCGAACACCGTGGAACAAGAAGAAGAAAAACAGTAAAACAAATGCCCGCGAAAAACAACGCGTCTTGCAAACGAAACCGCGTCTCCAGACCCAACCCAGCCTTCGAAAATCCCTCTTCCAATGCGCGACAACAACGTGAAAATGCAGAGCGGACCCCTGAATAACATGCGCCAGCCCCAATGATGGAAACGCACCATTTCCAAGAATTCTCGGCCATCCCGAGTTTCAGTTTTAGGGCAGCAGCCGCTGGCTGGGCGAACGCTACGCAGAAAAAACACTCATCACATGATGACAAGAGCCGCCGACAAAACAACCCTACGGACGCTGGGATAAGAAACTCCTGGTGGCAGCCTCCGCGCACCGCGGGGCGAAACCCGAGCGCCCGCGAAGAACTAGGAGCCCAGCTGAAAGAGCGCCGGAGCAAAGGGGGAGGGTTCCCCCTTAGCTGCCCCCCCCTCCCTTCCGCCTCCCCTGCTGGAAGCTCCCCTCTGGCCATCGCTCGGACGTCCATTCCCTGTGTTTTTGTTCGGATTCGTGCGTGGCTTTTTCGCCAAATGATCAAGGATGCTCCTCGATGGTCCTCGCCGACGGAAAGATGCACACGTCCGAGCGATGCCGAGCCCCCCCTCCACCCCTTTTTCGCCTCTCCCCTGAAGCTATCCCCCCCTCCCCCGTTGCGCCCCTCTGGAGCTGCCCCCCCTCTCCCCCTCCTTTCCAAAGGGAGGCGGGGCTTAGCTCCCTTTGGTTCCAAAGGTGGGGGGGGGGGGCTTAGCAGCCCCCCCCCCCCTCCCCCCCTTTCGGCGGCCAGGAAGCTACCACCCCCTCCCCCCCTTACCTACCCCCCTCCTTTGACCCCCCTCTGCGGGAAGCCCCCCCCCCCCCCCCTATCCCTCAATTTTTTCCCCCTGCCGGAAGCTCCCCTCCCCTCCCCCCTTTCCAAAAGGGAAGGGGCGGCTTAGCTACCACCCCCCTCCCTAGAACTCCCCCCTGCCGGACGATCCTCCCCCGTCGCCGTCGTCGTTGCCGTCGCCGTCGCTCGACGTCTTCGTACGACGCCGTCGTCGTCCTCGTCGTCGTTGTCGCCGCCGTCGCCGTCCTTGTCGCCGAATTCGCATGACCTCGTCGTGGTCGTCACGACGAGGACGAGGTCATGCGAAGACGGCGACGGACGACGGACGACGCGCGACCGACGACCGACGACGACGACGACCAGGGTCAGAGAAACCGAGACCACGACCAAGGTGCCGAGAAAACGAAGAAACGAAGCAGGGTCCGAGAAAACGAGACCACGGCCCAGGGGCCGAGAAAACGAGAAAACGAACCAGGGTCCAACAAAAACGAACCAGGGTCAGAGAAAACGAGACCACGACCCAGGGGCAGAGAAAACGCGAAAACGAACCAAGATCCGATAAAACGAGACGACGACCCAGGGGGCGACAAAACGAGACAACGAGAAAACAAACCAGCGCCCGAGAAAACGAAATTACGACCCAGAGGCCGAGAAAGCGAGACAACGAGAAAGCGAACCAGGGCCCGAGAAAGCGAGAACACAACCCAAGGGCAGAGAACATGAGAAAACGAAAAAACAAACAAAGGGCCCGAGAAAACGAAACAAAAACCCACAAGCTGAGAAAACGAGACAATGAACCAGGGTCCGAGGAAACGAGATAACGTCCCAAGGGCCGAGAACACGAGAAAACGATAAAACGAACCAAGGTCCGAGCAAACGAGTCCACGACCCAGTCCGAGAAAACGCGAATACTGGTCTTAGCAAACGAGACCACGACCCAGGGGCCGAGAAGACGAGAAAACCATTAAAGGAATCAGGGTCAGAGAAAACGAGACTACGAACCAGGGTCCAAGAAAACGAGACTACGAGAAAACAAACCAGCGTCCGAGAAAACGAAACCACGACCCAGTGGCCGAGAGAACAAGAACACGAGGAAACTAACCAGGGTCCGAACAAAAATGGACCACGACACAGGCGCCGAGAAAACAAAAAAACGAGAAAACGAACCAGGGTCCGAGAAAACAAGACCACGACCCAGGGGCAGAGAAAACGAACAAACAAACCAGGGTCAGAGAAAACGAGACCACGACCCAGGGGCAGAGAAAAAAACGGGAACACGAACCATGGCCCGAGAAAACCAAACCACGACTCAGGGACAGAGAAACCGAGACCACGAAACGGGGCCCGAGAAAACGAAACCACGACCCAAGGGCCGAGAAAACGAAAAAGAGAACACGAAACGGGGTCCGAGAAAACGAGACCACGACCGAGGGGCGGAGAAAACACGAGAACGAGAAAACAAACCAAGGTCAGAGAAAACTGGACCACGACCCAAGGGCTCCGTCAGCCGTGGCCGCGCCGAGAGACCAGGGAGAAGTGCTCTCGGAGGCTCCCGGCGTGTCCTCTCAGCCCCTGGTGGAGCCCCTTGGCCCAAAGGAAGAGGCGACAGAGTGGCTCTCTGGAGGCGCCCGTGTGGGTCGCCCTGCGGGACCCCAGCCAACTGACGGACAACTCCCCTCGGAGAGAGATGAGCCGATTCCGAGACCTCCAGATTTGGCGCGAGATGCGCCTGACAATTGACGGCCCTCCCTGCACCCAGGGTTGCTGTGTTGGCTTCGACTTTCACTGTGATGTTGGGTGCGGGTGTGGGCTGTGCCGCGAGGACGGCATCGATGCGAATCCTTCCCAGCGAATTCTCCCCGCCCCCCACCATCGTCATCATCACCACCACCACCATCATCATCATCATCATCATCATCATCATCATCATCATCATCAGCCTCATCATCATGATATCATCATCATCATCATCACAATCAGCATCATCATCATCATCAGCGTCATCGTCATCATAATCAGCAGCATCATCATCATCATCAACATCATCAACATCATCAGCATCAACATCATCAGCATCAAAATCATCAGCATCAGCATCAGCACCAGCACCAGCATTATCAGCATCATCATCATAATCATAATCATACCACCATCACCATCATCAGAATCACCATCACCATCACCATCGTCATCACCACAATCATCACCATCATCATCATCATCACCATCATCATCATCTTCACCATCATCATCATCAGCAGCATCAACATCAGCATCAACAGCATCATCATCACCATCACCATCATCATCATCATCATCATCAGCATCATCATCATCATCATCATCATCATCATCATCATCATCATCATCATCCCGTTCCTCCGTCCTCAACGTCGCGTCCCCTCCCACGGCGTCAGGAATCGTATCTCTGATTACAAAGCTGTGCGTCTCAGTCAGAACAAGCGGAAACGATCGGGATCCAACGGCTCCGGCCCGGCAGCCCGCCGCGTGTCTGCAGGCAACGGCAGAGGGGCGGGGGGCGAACCATCGATGCGTTGCATCTCGGTCTGGAATACGCTCTCTAAGCGGCTTCCGCGTCCCTGGCGCGAGGCGACGGGGGGAGAAGGGAAGAGGAGTGAGGAATGGCAGGGTAGCGGGGGAAGACAAAGGGCGACAATAACGCGCGTGAGTATGTTGACGACGGCTGGGGTGCCAGGGGTCATGTAAGGCCCTGCCTCACAGAAAACTGTGCCCTCGCAAGTGGCGCCCTCACGATCGCCCGACCAGGCGATAAGATGGCATTTGTCGCTGTCGTCGTCGTTTCCTCCGCGCCGCTTCTGGCGTCGCCGCGCGCGCCGCGCAATATGGAACCTCAGGCGCGGATGGGGCCCCCCGTTTGTTCTGTTTCACAATCGGATCGTCGTCTTGGTTTCGGTCGCGCTCGTCGCCCCGGCCCCCTGCCCCCCCCCCCTTTCCTCTCGCTCGGTGCCCCCTTCGTCGTCGTCGTCGTCGTCGCCGCTTGTGTTCCGCCGCGTGACGTTACTGCGTTCCGTTTCTCCGATAGAAAATGCCATGGCCCAGTCCAAGTTGAGCCTATCGCTCGCGCATGCAATATGCATGCCCCCTCCGGCCGCGCAGCCATAACTTTCAGCGCATGCATTCGCCATGTGTTTACCGAGCGCACTTGGATCTCCAGCAGGACTGATTCGAGGGTTCAGGCTTGCCCGTCTTAGACTTGTTTTCCGTCGGCGATTTTCTTTTCAGGCTTTCTGTTCAGGGGCAATGATTGTTGTTGTGCGTGTCACATTCCAGCTTGTCGTGAGTCGTCTCCCTTGCACCTCTCCCCTTGCCTCCTATCCTTCTTCTCGTTTTGCCCCTCCGTTCCCGCTTGATACCTCTTTGGCACATCAATGTTTTTCCCCGTGCGCGCAGGGGTCTCCGCGGACATGGGCGGCATCGGCGGCTATCATTTCCGCGATGACAAATTCCAAACTCAATCTCGCAACAATCTCAAAATGAACAGGCACGGCGGCGAGCGCGCAGTTGTCGTCTGCTGCATCGGTCTCTCTGCATTTCCTCTTTGCCCCCCTTCCGTCCTCTGCGCTTTGAGTTTGCAGCGCGCGCGCAAATTGCCCCTCTCTTGCGGTCGGGGTGGAAGGATGGCGGCGCATTCCGTTCGATGGTCAGCGAACTCTATACTCCGTGGTGATAAAAAGGCTTACGGGCCCCACGATGGAGACACTCCCCGCGTCCAGGGGGCGTTCGCGCACAGCTCGCCGGATGCGCTATTCGTAGTTCTGCATCCGCGGAGGTGGCCAGCGATTGGCATGCGGGGCGCTGGTCAACGACGACTCCATATACCAACGTGAAAACGTACCTCTGCTGTACAGCGCTGGTGATACTTGCAATTCGGAACACTCTTGTTGTGCTGATGGGCCACTGTCGGCATCTTCCACGCCGCCAGCGCCAAGTGCACTTTCGGCACCTACGTCGCCGAATATTGTCACATTCCTAGCCGCTTGCTTAGTGGGGGTCTCAGGGTGGCGGATGGTATCCTGACCAAGCAAGCGTGCGCGTCTGTGAAAATTCGTGCGCGTGGGAATGCGTGTGCGTGCGCGTGTGCGTGTGTGTGTGTATGTGTGTGTGTGTGTGTTTGTGTGTGTGTGTGCGTGCGTGTGTGTGTATGTGCGTATGTGTGTATGTCTGTATCTGCGCGCGTGCCTGTGCGTATGCTTGCGCGTGCGCGTGCGCGCGTGCGCGTGCGCGTGCGCGTGCGCGTGCGCGCGCGCGTGCGCGTGCGCGTGCGCGTGCGTGTGCGCATGCGCGTGCGCGCGCGCGTGCGTGCCTGTGCACGTGTGTGCGCGCGTGCGCGTGCGTGTGCGTGTTGGTGCGCGTGCGAACGTGCGCGTGCGTTTGCGTGTGCGTGTGCATGTGCGTGTGCGCGCGCGTTCGTGCGTACGCGCGCGTGCGTGTACGTGAGCGTGTGCGTTACATGTGCGTGCGCGTATGCGTGTGCGCGTGCGTTTGCGTGCACCTGTGCGCGTGCGTGCGTGCGCGTGCGTGCGTGTGTGTGTGTGTGTGTGCGTGCGTGCGTGCGCGCGTGAATGCGTGCGCGCGTGCGTGCGTGAGTGCGTGCGCGCGCGTGCGTGTGTGTGTGTGTGCGTGTGTGTGTGTGTGTGTGTGTGTGTGTGTGTGTGTGTGTGTGCGCGTGTCTGCGTTCGTGCGCGCGCGCGTGTGTGCGTGCGTTTTGTGTGCGTTTGTGTTTGTGTGTGCGTGTGTGTGTTGTGCGCTCGTGCGTGCGTGTGTGCCTGCGTGCGCGCGCGTGTTTGCGTGGTTGCGCGTGCGTGTGTGTGCGTTGTTTGTCGAATGTTGTGCGTTGTGTATTCTGTGCTGTGCATTGTGCGTTGTGTGTTGTGTTATGTGTTGTGATTTGCGCGTAGTGCAAGTGCGTTGTGTGTTGTGTTGTGTATTGCGTGTTGTGTTGCGTGACATGTGTTGTGTAACGTGCGTTATGTGTTGCGCTGTGCGGTGTGCGTTGTGCGATGTGCGTTGCGCGTCGTTTGTTGCGTTGCGCGCTGTGCGTTGCGCGACGTGTTGTGCGCTGTGTGATGTGCGTTGTGCGTTAAATGTTGCGTTGCGCGCGCGCGCCTTCGCTGGCCCCCCGCCGCGAGCATCGCCCGCAGATGCAGCCGAGCCGCGCGCCCAGGACAACAGCGCAGGCGGCGGTCGGTAAGGGGGCGGCGCGCGGCCGGGGCACGGTCCGCTGCGCAGCCACCCGACGCCGATGCACAAACCCCGCGCGCTGCGTAGATGCACCCAAAAAACATGACCGGCTCCGCCCCTGCACTGGTGGACACAGACAGCCCCTGCCAAAGCGCGCGCCTCGCATCGCAAGCGCGGCGCGGCAAACTCGGCGCCGCATGCAGCTCGCGCTGCGCGCGCGCCGAATCGGCGAGGAAGGGTGTCAGTCAGCTCTCGGCGGCGCGATGGGGCGGCCTACGCCGCGCGACTCCGCGCGAGGCTCGCGGTAGCATGTGGGGGCGCGCGTGCGCGAGAGAGCACACCTTGGGCCATTCGCGCGCGTTCGCGAAATATGGGCACAGGGCGGAAGGGGGCATGTAAGAGGTCGGGGAATGCCCCCGACGAGCCGCAGGCCTCATCCGCGCCAGCGCATTTGACCGAAGCCCCCAGGGATACGCTATCGACCCCGAAGAGGAGAGACGACAAACGACGACGACGACACCAGCGACGAAGACCGACGACGACAACGACGACGACGGCGCTGCGCCCGCCCTTGACCGAGATCACGCCGAGCGACCGGCGCAGACGGGCTGCCAGGCCATAGCGAGCAGCTGGGAGGTTCGCCGCTGCCCTCGACTTCTTGACCGCCACGTCGAGGTCCACGTCCACGAGTGGCGTCTCGAGCTTGAAGGCCGCCTCAGCGACCTCCTCCGCCCCCCGCACGACCCCGCCAACTCGATGGAGCACGAGGTCGTCCACGACCACTGCCAGCGACGCGGCCGGGTCCGGGGTGACCAGGCGGTCGAGCGGCCCGATCAGGATGAGCTTCAGCAGCGAGGCCGCGAAGCCGTCGCCAGGCAGGATGGACTGCCTCGCCTCGATCACGCTCGAGGCAGCGCTGCCCGTGCAGAGGGCCCTCGGCGCGCAGCGCAGATCCGGCGTCAGCTTGAGCTGCCGCAGCCGGAAGCCAGTGGCGATGGCATCTTCGAGCAGCCAGCGGTGTCGCACCTGCTCGAACGCCTTGAGCAGGTCGAGCAGGACGGCGACCGCCACCCAGGACTCGGCGTCGCCGCGGTCAGCGCCCCGCTGCGTGGCCCACTCTCCGATCGCAGCTTGATGCCGCGCGGCCCGCTCGCAGCCGCGGCCAGCCGTGGCCCGCCAGTATGGGCGATCGTTTGCCTCCTCCCACTTGCGGGCAAGTCCACGCGGAAGTCGCGCCGGCACCCTCGCTGGCACCATGATGACGGCGATGGGCCTCACGCCGCCCGGCCGCCTCTGGATGAAGCCGATCTTGGTGGTCATGAGCGGCCAGGCAGCGTCGCGCTCGATCGCCATGAGGACGTCGATGAGAACCCCCAGCGCCTCGCCGCGCGGCTCATCAAGCTGACGCGGCCTCGCGGCGCAGAAGGACATGCCCGTGGTGGCCCTGAAGGAGCGCAGCACCTCGCGCAGCCCCTGGACTGTGGGCCTCGGCGGCCTCTCGCCCAGGTCCGAGGGCCAGTGCAAGCGCATGTGCTCGCAGGATGTCCTCCACCAGGGACTCCACTCTACCTCGAGCTGCGTCACCTGCTGCCCGATCCAGGGGCTCGAACAACTGCCTGCCGTCGCCGAGGCCGCAGTCGTTCTCGACTTCGCCGATGGGGCTCGGGTCGAACCCGATGGGCAGACGGGGGGCCGCGTGAAGATCGCCGCCTCCACCTTCGGCCTGCTTCTCGACCCACTGCTGGCCCAGGTCGCCTCTGCAGGGGCTCGAGGCCAGCGAGCACCAGCCAGAGGGAGCCGACGGTGCCGCCGCGGCTCTGCGGGGCGAGCTCGCCCCTTGTGCTTGACCCTGTCCTCCTCCACCTGATAGATGTCGATCCACTCATCCTCGGCGGCGTCGAGGAGCCGCTGCCAGTCGGTGGCGAGGTGGCCCCTGATGCTGTTCTCATGCTCGACCTTGTCCAGCGCCCTCTCCTGCCCGCCAGCAAGCAAGCTCTGCAGTTCCTGGCCGATATCGCCCCGGCGCTCGCCGCGCGCATGGCAAGCACAGCCCGCAGGCCGCTGGGCGGGGAAGGACTCGGGCACCTGCGCGACCCTGACCCGCGGCCTTCTGCGCGAGGCCCCCAACTCCAAGATGGCGGGCTTGTGCGGGTAGGCTGGCGACCCACCGACCACTCGGATGTTGGTCGCCTTGAGCCCTCGCGAGACGATGAACAGGTCGATCGTCCTCTTAGACTGCGCGCAGGTGACCCCCAAGGTGTCCGCGACGACGGGATCGAGGAGCCTCAGCGCGCCCGACTTCGCCAGCTCCTGCTTGGTGCAATTGAAGTCGCCCCCGACCACGCACGGGCGACCATGCTCTCGCAGCCTGCAGGCCAGGTCGCTCAGCGCCTGGTAGTAGAACGCGTTCGCGCCAAAGCCTGACTGCAGGTGGATGTTGGCCAGCGCGATGCCACCGCGCATTGGCCCATCATGATGCAGCGCAATCACGCACCCTTCACGTAGGAATGACGGGCGCGACCCCTGCATGGCGGCAAGCCCATGCTCGCTGCGCGGAGGCGGGCAGTCCCCCAGTCGCCGGCCCACCAGCCAGCGACGGCGCCGCGGCTGCCCCGCAAGCACGAAGTCCCCATGCGACGAAGCTCCCCTCCAGCGTCCGTCGCGCGCGCTTGTCCCAGCCGTGTCTCTTGAAACAGAATGGCGTCGCAGCCAACCAGCTCCTCGACGAGGCACCTGTCGACATTCGAATATGAAATCATATTCAGCGACGCGATGTTCCTGGACTGGGCGCGGCTACTCCAACCGCGGCTTCTTGGCCTCGACCGCGGCCTTGTGCTTCTGATTGAGGTGGGCCCGGGGCCCCTCGACAAACTTCCGCTTCTCGGGGTCGGAGCCGACGAAGTCAGAGGCTGCGGCCTGGAACGCGTCACCCGCGGCGAACTCCAGCGGGCACCCTTCGAGGTCCACGTCGAAGCCTTCGCCCGCGGCGACGCCTGCAGCGGCGGCCCCAGCGGCAGCCCCGCAGCCGCTCGCTGGGGCGCCCGCGGCGCCACCACCCGCTGCGGCTGGGCTGGGAGACTGAGCTGCCAAAACTCCTGCCAGCAGCGCGCGGAGGGGGCCCAGCAGATCCTCGCTGAGCTGGAGGTTGGGGTTCTCCAGGGACGCGCCCACGACGCCCTCGAGCTTCTTCGCATGGCCGATGAGTTCGCCAACGTCGCACTTGAGCGCGGCGCCACGCTTGGGCACGGTGTCGTTGGCGAGCGCGGCCTTCGCCCTGGATGCGGTGGCGTCCAGCTCGACCTGCAGCTGCGCGACCTTCTCCTGCTGGAGCAGGAAGCGCGACTGCCGCAGGCTGCGCTTGCCGCCGGCGGCCAGCATGACGGACAGCAGCTGGAAGTCGGCATCGCTGAATGCCAAGAAACGGTCGCGGGCCTCGGGTGAGAGCTTGGGCGGCTGCGCCCCTGAGCCCCCTCCATCTCCACGCTTCGGCTTCTGCGCGATGTGCCGCGGGCGGGAGTCGCCAGCTCCGCCCGCCCACACCCCGCGCGGAGGAGGAGGACCATCACGAGGAGCAGGCGCACCGCGATTGGTTGGCCGACAGCCCGTGCACCCCGCCTGCCGACACTTCGCGCGCCAGCCTCGGTTCTTGTAGCGGCAGCGGTGGCATCGCCAGCTTGTCACCTGAGCTGACTCACGCGCTGCAGCGGCGCCAGAGCCGCCGCCGCCGCCGCCGAGAGGAGGAGGAACCTTGCCGCGCGAACGGCTCGCCACAAGGGTGGCGGGCTCCTCATCTGGGGCTGACCAGGCGGAGACTATGGAAGACTGCCGCGGATTAGCGGTATCCTTGCAGGCACGGAGGCGCGGAACCCCCAAAGTGCAGGCATCTTGAGCCCAAATGGCTACGGACACAGCAGAAAGGAGGAGGAGGAGGAGGAGGAGGACGAGGAGGAGGAGGAGGAGGACAAACTAGGTGCGCTCGCGTCATATCTGACGTCCTACCCCTCCCTCCCATCCCTTACCATGGCGCTGATATTCTCTATCCGCGGACGCGTGTCGTAGCGGACCTGTGGCTCCGCGCGCGCGTGCGTAGTGGGTGGTGGTGCACGTGCGTGCGTGCGTGCGTGTGTGCGTGGTTGTCGTGGTGGTGGTGGTGGTGGTGGTGGTGGTGGTGGTGTGGTGGTGGTGGTGGTGGTGGTGGTGGTGATGGTGGTGGTGGTGCTGCTGGTGGTGGTGCTGGTGCTGGTGGTGGTGGTGTTGGTACTGGTGTTGGTGCTGGTGGTGGTGGTGGTGGTGGTGGTGCTGGTGGTGGTGCTGGTGGTGGTGTTGGTACTGGTGCTGGTGCTGGTGGTGGTTGTGGTGGTGGTGGTGGTGTTGGTGGTGGTGGTGGTGGTGGCGGTGGTGGCGGTGCGGCGCGGTGGTGGCGGGCGGATGGGCGCGCGAGAAAAAGGCCCGCGCTGGGGCGAGAACGCCATCCTGAACGAGCGAGCGAGCCACTCGAGCATGCCTGGGGTGTGCCATCAATCTACCAGCCAGACAACAAATTTGTGAGACATGAACAGAACATGGAATTGGGAATTCGGAAAAATGCAGAAGAGGAGGGGCAGGGGGGGAGGGAGAAGGGAGGGGAGAGGGGGGGAGGGGCATCACACCTTCATCATGCAGAACTCGATGTACTGCTTCTCCCTCCCCGGCGTTTGCAGCGCCTGTTCCAGAGAATCTGCGCCGACGTGCGCGCAAAACTGTCTGAAGTCATCTATCCATTGCAGCGGTGGTCTGCCTCGCGCTCGCTTGTGAGCAGACTGCAGGTGTCGAAGATGGGGGGGCCATTTCTCAACTCCTGCGCAGAAGAGCCGGCGAGCCAGCCGCCATTTCAAAGAGAACATCCTTTCCGATGCGTCTGGGGAGGCTGCCGTGGACAGCATGTTCGACACGCGCGTCTGCATCCTCCGCATCGTGTCCTGCCAGCTTTCGCCTTCTGCTCTCCTCCAGCCAGCCATATTTCGGAGCATCTTTGTCCGCGCTCCCCGGAGCATGGCGTGGTGCTGCGGCTTCAGCGCCAGGGTGGTCAACCCGTACAGCAAGACTGGCAATACCGTGGAGTTGAAGAGCTTGATTCGGTGGCTGGCACCGATATGCTGGCTCATGAGAATGTGGCGCTTCTTTTGGAATTGGTGCCATGCCGCTGATATCCTCCTCTTGACGGTAATTGTTGCCCTGTTCTTTGACAAGTTGAGGGCTCTCCCCAAATATGCGTGGGAATCATTCGCGGACAGCACTTGAAAACAGAGGGCAGCAATCCATTCGATTTTGCAAGTGCCGGGTAGCGCACCCACGTCTCTGGAAGATAAGATATTAGTCTTCGCGGCGTTCAGTTGCAGCCCTACGGCATGGAACTCGTCAATCAAGAGCGAGAGCATGATTTTTGCGTCCTCCAGCGAGCGGGCATAAAGCAGAACATCGTCTGCAAATCGAATGTTCGTGAGGCGTTCTGCCTGTCCCGGGAGTTCCCAACCCTGCGTAGTGAGGCGGCCTTTCCACCTGTTGAACACCATCTCCATGACTGCGTTGAATAGGCACGGGCTGAGGACGTCGCCCTGGCGAACTCCCCGGAAGAGCTGGAAGACGTCGCTCGTGCCAACTTGGCCCGTCTGTCCCCAGTGCAGCTCTTGCAACAAGGAAGCGTGAGCCTCATCTACACCTTGCTGCAAGATTGCTTCGATAACAGATTCGTGAGAGACTTTATCGAACGCTTTGCTCAGGTCTAGGCTGACGATCCAAAGGTCCTGGTTAAACGCGTGCGCAAATCCTATCATGTGTTCCACGCAGTGCAGAGCCTCGTCGGCGCCGAAGCCAGGCCGGTACGCACATTGATCTTTCCCCTGCGCTGCTTCCAACTTCGGCGAAATCCTTGACAGAAGCATTTTAGCCTGAATCTTGTATAATATCCTTTGCACGGCGATTGGGCGCCAATTTGAAGCCTTCGACGCGTCCCCCGGCTTGGGCAGCATTGTGAAAGTCGTATGCAGCCACTCCTTCGGGAAAGCCATTTCGTTCAGACATTTGTTGTGCTGGTCAAGAATGAGCTTCTTTGCTCGCAGAGGTAAATGCAGAATGTGCTCTAACGCAATGCCCTCGGTGTCTGCGGCCTTGTTGCGCGCTAGCTTTCTCAAAGCTGCCCTGAGTTCTGCAGCGCTGAACGGGGGGACGTCGCGAAGAACACTTCGCGGCAGCGGTCTTTCAGTCGGCGTCTCCCTCGAGTGCACTTCGGCGAGAGCTCGCGCAAGCTCCCCGTCGCTTGGCCGCTTGGCAGGAATTTCCCGCTCAACCGGAACGTGACATACAACGTCCAAGCGGGATAAACCTTGAAACTCAGATAAGATCTTTGCGGCCTGCCGAGTCTTCCAAATCCGAACTTCTTTCCGGAGTACCCGCTTCCAGCGCCAATGCAAGGCTTTCCTCTTGAAAGGGTCTCTCTCCTGATCCCGGTCTCTTTTCGCCTGCAGGACAACGTCAGAATTCCAGGGGCTTTGGGTCGTCGCTGCCTGCGTTTGCAGATGTCCCCCTGCTGAAGACCGGATGGCATTCTCGATTTCTGCGAAATTGTCGACAATATGCTGCGAGGCCCAGCAGCCCACTGACTCCGTGTATCGTTGAATGTCCTGGCTTGACACATCTGACCATTTACATCGAGAATTCTGAGGTCTGCTTGTCCATCGTCTGGCAACTTTGAACTCGATGGTAGCAGAAACGGCACGATGGTCCGAGCCAAGGTCGAGAAGATTTGTGCTGTCACTCGTAATGCATCTGGCACGCGAGCCGATAAGGATGTAGTCGATAAGACGGTATCTTCCAAGATTGCTTCGAAACGTCCACTCCCCAGAGCTGTTACAGAATGACAGTTTTGCCCTCGAAGCAAAATCGAGCAGCGCAGCCCCCCGAACTGGTTCATGCAGCTCTGTTTGGAAATCGCCTCCGACGATGCCAACTCGCGCTGTCCGGCAGCAGGATGACAGCTGTTCGTAAACTGCGTCCACGAACGTGGCGGGGTAGCCGGCATGCGGAAGGTAAACTGCGATTGCTCTGCACGCTTTTCCGCGCAGTTCCAAATCGACGTACATGACCCGGTCGCTGATACCAACAGATACGTGTTTGCCAACGTGTCTGGCGTGGACGAGGACACCAACGCCTGTGGCATCATGCCCTCTGCCGCTTGTGTAAAGCGCGTGCCCGCCAACGATTTCACACGAGCGGCTTGGTGCTCTCGTTTCCGAGAAGAGAACAATATCCCAATCCATAGTGTCTAATTCTGCAACTACCTCCTGCAATCTCTCATCTGACCCAATACGGGCGTTTTTTGCCAATATGACCAAAGAAGGTTTGCAAGAGTCTAAAGTGAAACATGTGTCTGACTGGAGTTGTCCCTAATGGCCGGTGCCTGCAGAGGCGCTTGAGGAGTGGCCCTTCGTTTTGCCTTTGGTCTTACCCTTGCCAAGGCCTTTCGTGGGAGTCTTGCTGTCGTTGAGCTTCTTATTGGAGGCAGCGACCATGGCATCCCATTTTGGCACGCCCTCGAAATACTCGCGCCACCCTTCTTCGAAACACACTGAAAGACTGCCCTCAAAAATCGAAGCCGTGAGAACCACGTCGGCTCCACACCGCAATTTGCAAGTATCGGTATCGGTCCACAAAGCTGTCTTTTCCCAACCTCCGTCAATGAGCACGTCCTTGCTGGTGTACATGACGGTCCGGAGAACACGCACGCTGACAGGGAAATCCAGCTTGGCGTATACCTTCTCGCCGTCGTGTTCCCAGTTGGCCTCTTTGATCTTCGTTGCGATGGATTCGGCCTCCGCTTGATTGGCACATTTGGCAAACAACTGCCCTTTAAACGATGTCCCTTTGAAGTACATCTCAAATGGCTCGTTGATGTATGCATTCCAAAACTGATTTCGCAACCACTCCCTGGCCACGTCCTCATCTGCAAACTTGCTCAAACCACCAATGAATACTGTTGGATTCGACGTTGCCCTGGGGGTGGTCTGAGCGGACACCCCAGGAGAGGAACCAAGAGCCCCTCGCAGCGACGCAATATCCTCCTTGATGCTGGTAATGTGATTCTCGAACTTTTGATGCATGTCGTTGAACCTTTTGTCTACTTCAGTTGCTTGCATTCCCATGCCGCTAGATAGCTCACCGTACTTCCCCTCAAGGCGAGACACTTTCAAAGACAACGGAGCTAATTGTGCGCTCAGCTTCTCATCTAAGGTGTCGTTCAGGAGCTTTGCGATGCCGTCCATCGTGACGGGAGCGGGAGAGGCCCCCGGCGGCGTGTGAGGATCTTCGAAGTGAAGTTGACGAGCAGTTCCACTGGCCTGAGGCTCGCTCGTGTCCCCATCCATCTCATTTAGTGGGCTGCTCAACGGGCTCTTCAAGCGGGGCCGCTTGTCGTCGTGGCCCTCTGGAGACGCAATGATGTGCGACTCCACCTTTGCACCAGGAGGAACCCTCTCTGCGCCCAGGGGCGTTCCCGGCGCCCTCGTGCTCGCTGGCATCTTCCCAACTGTCCTGACGCAGTGAGCAGAGAAGAGAGAAACAGATGATCAGGCAAACGGTAGAATGTGAGAGAAGTGTAGTAAGGGTATCGGATGTGAGCCGGGATGCTTACTGAGCCGGGATGATTACTGAGCCATCCTGAACGACGGAGGCCAAACACCGATCCGAAAATGAGGCCCACGCTGCAGCGGGAGCACGATCCGGAACGATTCGGGAGCAGAAGTGAGGCCGGCGCCTCAACGAGAGCAGCATTTTGGGAAAAAATGGCGCCGGCGCCTCAGCGAGAGT
The DNA here is from genome assembly GCA_963575745.1 of Prorocentrum cordatum. Taxonomy (NCBI): domain Eukaryota; class Dinophyceae; order Prorocentrales; family Prorocentraceae; genus Prorocentrum; species Prorocentrum cordatum. The sequence continues at coordinate 148,074 of CAUYUJ010016303.1, forward strand.
CGTTTCCCGGGATTTTTCGGGCATCCTGTTAAAAAACAATACGCGGAGGGTGCGCGGCTATCACCCGGACGCCATCAGGGGAAGGATTCGAGAGCAGAAATGAGGCCGGCGCCTCAACGAGAGCAGCATTTTGGGAAAAAATGACGCCGGCGCGAGAGCAGCATTTTGAGAAAAAATGACGCCGGCGCCTCAGCGAGAGTCGTTTCCCGGGATTTTTCGGGCATCCTGTGTGTAAAAAAACAGTACGCGGAAGGTGCGCGGCTATCACCCGGACGCCATCAGGGGAAGAGGGAGAGTATATTCATATTGAGTAATTGTCGAGGAGGACGAGGAGGAGGAGGGAGGGAGGGGGGAGGAAGGCAGAAAAAGCAGGAGGGTGGGAAGCAGAAAGTCTTACGAGGACCCCGTGCCACAAGCACTCGGGGGGCGCGCGACCCAACGCCTGCGGGCTTCCGCGGTGGGGGTTCCTGTGGCTCTCCGGGGGGGGGGGGGCGGCCGCCCCTCCGGGAACGCGCGGGGGTAAAATGCTGAAAAAGCCAGACAACCTCAGAGATTGCTCCCCTCCTCCTCCTCCTCCTCCTCCTCCTCCTCCTCCTCCTCCTCCTCCCTCCTCCTCTCTCCTCCTCCTCCTCCTCCTCCTCCTCCTCCTCCTCCTCCTCCTCCTCCCCCTCCTCCACGTCGTGTCGTCTGTCTAGACGGCTCCAAGACGAGCACACATCGCGGCAGCTCGGCGGCAAAAGTGCACGGAGACCAGCAGGAGACGGTCCAGCGAGCCCCCAGCGGCTCCAAGATGTGCCCAAGAGGCCCTACGAGGGCCCAAGAAGACCGCAGAGACGCCCAAAAAGGCTTGCAACAAGGCCATGAAGGAACAACACATTGAAATTATCCCGGCGGAGAACCCAACCATATGCAACTGTGAGTACCGTCACTGTAGCTACTGCCTTAGAGGGAACTCCGTGTGGGACAGCGTCCGCATGACGGGTGTGCCCCTGAGGCCTTCGGTGAAGCTCCCTGTAGAGCCACGAAACGTGTGAGTGGAGTGCCGAAGCGGGGGTGTCGCCCAAATGCGGGCTGCGCCGCTGAAAACTGAGGAAGAGCTCCCTGTGGTGCCATGAAACGTGTGAGGGGTGTGCCGAAACAGGGGTGTCGCCCAAATGCAGGCGGCGCCACTGGGGCCTGAGGCGGCGCTCCCTATGGGGCCACGGAACGTGTGAGGCATGTGCCGAAACGGGAGAGGCGCCCACATGCGGGTGGCGCCAATGGGACCTTCGGTGGAGCTCCCTATGGGGCCACGAAACGTGTGAGGCGTGTGCCGAAATGGGAGTGTCGCCCAAATACGGGCTGCTCGAGTAGGACCTTAGGTGAAGCTGCCTATGAGGCCACGAAAACAATGGGTGTGCCGAAACGGGGGTGGCCCCCGCATGCGGGCGGCGCCAATGGAACCTGAGGCGGAGCTCCCTGAGGGGCCACGGAACGTACGAGAGGTGTGCCGAAACGGGTGTGGCGCCCACATACGGGCGGAGCCAGTGGGACCCTAGGCAGAGCTCCCGGTGGGGCCACGAAACCTGCAAGGGGTGTGCCCGCAGGCCACGAAACGCGTAAGGGGTGTGCCGGAACGGGGGTGGCGCCCACATGCGGGCGGCGCCAGTGTGATTTTGGGTGGAGCTCCCTGTGGGGCCACCAAACGTGCGAGTGGTGTGCCGAAACGGGGGGGCGCCCCCATGCGGGCGGCGCCAACGGGACCATGGGTGGAGCTCCCTATGGCTCCACGCAACACGTGAGGGGTGTGCCGAAGCGGAAGTGATGACGATGATGGTGATGATGACGGCCCTGATGATGATGATGATGATGACGATGATGATGTTGATGATGATGTTGATGTTGATGATGATGATGATGATGATGATGATGATGATGATGATGATGGTGGTGGTGGTGGTGATGATGACGATGGTGGTGATGATGCCAATGATGATGTTGATGCTGATGCTGATGATGATGATGCTGATGCTGATGCTGATGCTGCTGATGATGCTGCTGATGATGATGATGATGACGATGCTGATGCTGAGAGGATGAGGGAGGGGACAGCGGGTGGAGAGGAGGGGCGAGGAGGAAGGAAGACAAGGCGAAGGGACGCGGGGCGCTGTCTCTTCAAAACGAGGACCCAACACCGCAAGATGGCTGGGAAAGGAACACGCGAAGCAACGCGCGCTGCTTCCCGTGCGCCTCGGCTTCAGGTCGCCTGGGAGAAGCTGCGGAGATCCGACTGCTCCAGGCAGCCCCAAAGTCGGGGGCGCTCAAACATGGATTAGCGATCCATGGATTTGGCGCGCGGTCGCCAAATCCATGGATCGGAGAAGGCGCCCTCCCCACAGTGCGGCCGGTGCCGCCTCGCTCGGCGCCGGAAATCCGCGATGCCCCATGGAAACAGGACCCGTCGCTACGGCGGAGGCCAGTCCACAAGAAACCGTCCACAAGGAACCCGACCCTGAGACCCCCCCCGGAGACCACTCGCGGCCCCCTCGCCCGCAACCAGCTTGCTACAGTCAGGTCGGGCGTGTCGTCCCACAGGCGTATTTTGGACGAACAATTAAAAATAGTCAAAACATTTTTATATATATATATATATATATATACATATATATATAACACAAAATGCTCAAACATACTCAACACATCGTCCCCAGAGTCTATTTTTGGCCATTTTTGCATATTCCTCCTGTTGGGGGACACGCCCGACTGAGTGCTACGGGAGATCCGTGCCGTGTCGACCCCCGCATGGGTTCCTGACACCGCGGGGATCGTTCAACCTTGCACGATCGGCCGTTGCCAGGACGTCAGATCGTTCGACATCGACCGATTTGGGGTCGCTGGCGGCGTTCAACGCTGAACGCCAGCGGCGGGGTCGCCGCTGGTCGACGCGGCGCGAACCTACCGTACAATGACGGGGTGGTGAAGGTGAACGAGGCCACACCCTGACGGCGCACTGGCAGGCATATTGAAAATGTGGATCACATGCGTGCCGGCATGAAGAAAAAAAAACACCGTTGCACAGTGCCTCGGGGAACCGTCGATGCAGCCTCTGTTCCCCACGAGGTGCGAGAGGCAGCTGCGCAGTTTGTGAAGTTGAGCGTGGACCGACCGTCCCAGCACTTCTATAGGCCTACCACGACATGTTCTTAGAAGCCAAACTGTTCTCAGAACTAACACAATGCTCGTAGAACATAAAACCGATGAGTTTAAACAAGACAGTCACAGTCAGAAATGTTCTAAGAACATTTCGCGCAGACCTCAAAAGGTTCTTAGAACATTCTTCGGTGGGCCTATAAGCGAGCCAAGACGCTTCGCCACTGCTTGAGAGAGAGAGCGGGGGACGGATTCCCGGGGCGTCTTCGGCGGCGTGGGGCGTTCAGCTCTGAAGGGGCCCTGGGACACACAAACAAATACACGCAAATAACAAGATTCCCCATATTTTCCCACAAATGTTCGGGTTTTCTGTCTTCCCCCCCCCTCTCCCACATTTTTCCATATTTTCCTGGGAATCGATGATTCATTGTGTCTGTGTGTTGTCTCCCCTCCTGAAGTCCAGCAGCAGCAGATCGCAAGGCCAGAGCGAGGAGCAGGGCCCCCGAGGGCCCCTGGGAGAGGCCGACTCCCCCGCGGGCCGCACGCCTCTGCAGCGGCTGCCCCGCGCCCCCCCCCCCGCCCCCCTCGTCCTCCATCTCGCCTCCCCTCTCTGACTACCTACCAGACCACCCCAACCCAACCCGAAGACCCGAATTTCGGGTTGGGGGGGGTAAGGGTTCTACATGTGTTTTTCCAACGTTCCCCGACCCCCCCCAACCAGAAATGGAGGGCAAATTGAAGCCTTCGGGTTGGGTTGGGGTGGTTTGGTGGGTGGTGACTCTCACCCTCGCCCCCTCGTGTCCCTCTCCTCTCCCCCCCCCCCCCTCGTGTCCCCCTCCTCCCCCTCCCCTGGCCCTCGCTCAGACGTCCCTTCCCCTGTGCTTTTTTTTCGGTTCCGCGCGCGGATGTTCCCCCCAAAGGATCAGGGATGCTCTCCTCGATGGTCCCCGCCGGAGGAAAAATCTGCACACGTCCGAGCGACGCCAAGCGCCTGCCGGCCACGGGGCGGCGCGCGTCGCCCGGGCCTGCGTGCGCCGCAGCACCAGCAGCTGGCAGTCTCCCACGGTGATCACCGCGATCATCGGGTGCGGCTTCCCGTGGAGCCGCCGGCCCCCCCCCACGAGGGGGGCGCCCCGCTCGCCCAGCCTCGCCCCCCCACTCGCTGGGGATGCATCTGTGTTCCCACGTCGAGGGAGGGAGGGAGGGAGAGAGAGAGAGAGACTAGGTATGTCGGTACGCATGCACGTATGTGCGTATGCACGCATGTCTGTGTGCGATAATTGGCAACATGTGTACCTATACGACCACCCTTCGGGTGTGAAGGAGGTTCGGGGGGGAGGAACCAACGTCTCACTCGATCGGTCTCACTATCGATCTGACTATCGATCTCACTATCGGTCTCGCTCGATCGACCTCACTCGATCGATCTCACAATCGATCTCAATCTATCTATTCATTCAATCGATCTCACAATCGATCTGACCATCGATCTCACGATCGATCTCACTATCGATCTCACTATCGATCTCACAGTCGGCCTCACTATTGATCTCACTATCGATATCACAATCGATCTCACAATCAAGGACATCATCATCAACATCATCGTCATCAACGTCATCAACATCACCATCATCATCATCACCATCATCATCATCATCATCATCACCATCATCGGGACACCATCATCATCACCGCATCACCATCATCATTAACATCATCATCACCACCATCATCATCGGGCCACCATCATCGTCACCATCATCACCATCATCATCATCAACACCATCATCATCATCATCATCGGGACACCATCAGCATCAGCATCGGGACACCACCATCATCATCAACACCATCATCTCATCATCAGCAGCAACATAATCATCATCAACATCACCATCCTCGGGACACCTTCATCATCGTCACCATCATCATCATCACACTCACCCTCATCCTCATCCTCGTCATCATCATCATCATCATCATCATCATCATCATCATCATCATCATCATCGGGACACCATCATCATCAACATCAGCATCATCATCACCATCACCGAGCCACCATCATCATCATCATCATCACCTCATCATCATCCTCATCATGAGCATCATCATCATCGGGACACCATCATCGACATCATCATCATCTTCGCGACACCATCATCATCATCATCATCATCGACAGCATCATCATCCTCATCATCAGCATCTTCATCATCATCAGCATCATCATCATCTCATCATCATCGGGACACCATCATCATCATCAACATCAGCATCATCATCACCATCACCGAGCCACCATCATCAAAATCATCATCACCTCATCATCATCCTCATCATGAACATCACCATCATCGGGGCACCATCATCGACATCATCATCATCATCATCAACATCGTCAACATCATCACCATCATCATCGGGACACCATCACCATCATCATCATCATCCTCATCATCATCATCATCATCATCGTCATCGTCATCATCAGCATCAGCATCAAAATCGTCAACATCATCACCATCATCATCGGGACACCATCATCATCACCACCATCACCATCACCATCACCATCATCATCATCATCATCATCATCATCATCATCATCATCATCATCTTCATCTTCATCAGCAGCATCATCAACATCATCAACATCATCGACATCATCATCATCATCATCATCATCATCATCATCATCATCATCAACAACATCATCATCATCATCGGGACACCGACGGGACACCGGCAGGACACCGGCGGGACACCGCGCGCCACCGGCCCCGGGTCAGGAATCATTTGGTCCGGCCGCGCCTCAGCCGGAGGAGGCTTTCTTCTCGCACGCCCACGCAGCTCTTCGCCTCGCCCGCATGCACGGCGCGCATACGAGCACAAAGCCGAAACCGATTTCCCGGTAGGGGGGCTCTCCGTTCCACTTCGATCTCACCCCCTCACCTCCGATGTGAGTGTATTCACGTCTGCATGTATGCACGCACATATACACTCATATTTATAGTTATAGTTATATTTGAATATAGTTCTATTGAAATATAACTAAAACTATATGTACACTCATATTTATAGCTATATTTAAATATATGTATAGATGCGAATGTGAGCATACCCGTGTGTGGAAAAATGTTTCACAAACAGCGTTTGCACTTAGAGGTTCTTGCTTCTGTTGAAGGAACTGCGCCTGAAAATTGATCTGGCGGCCATGTACTCGCCGTTGCCGCCCCGTCGCCGCCTCGTCGCCGCCCGTCGTCTGGGCCTGAAACTTGATCTGGTTGCTATGTGCTGCTATAGGCTTTCCCGTGTGTTTACATTGTTCGAGTTTCTTTGGCATACATTGTTCGAGTTTCTTTGGCATACATTGTTCGAGTTTCCTTGGCATTCTCGTCTCCACGGATGGATTAGCCTGACAGGTGTTCAGAGGAAAAGGAGGAGAAAGAGGAGGAGGACGAGGAGGAGAAAATAATGAGGGAATGCCCAGTTAAGGTCGTCGTAGGTCGTCGGCGTCTCTCTCGGATTCGTCTTCCACACATTGATTCGCTGACACCCAGATATTGAAAAAGGACGATGTCTTCTACCGAAGCATGCCATCACTATGAGATGCACATATGGGGATCTTCGCGTCGAGAAATTGTCTTCCTACTTTTATCGTATGCTCCCGCAGGGCTGGCTGTTGACCATCCCAGGGGGCAGCGACAGCGTTCGGAGAACACCAGTGCCATCAGGAAATCAGGAAATCATGGTGATGATAATGGTGATGATGACGATCATGGAGGTGATGATGATGACGATTTGGTGATGACGAGGCCAAGGAGGAACACCAGCAGCAGGGAGCTGGCCAGGGTCAACGGGTCCTCCCCCAGGGCATTGAGACTGCCACCAGCGGGGTGCCGGGCCCGGCGGCCAGCCCTTCGCATCTTGGTGCTGTTGTCCAGCAGGGCCTCGGACCCGCGCCAGGTGGCAGCAACTGAGCTCGCCGACAGAATTGCATCCCGGAAGCCCTCCCTTCCATGCGAATTGCCACAAGCACAACAGTGTGAACATATGCACGGATGGAGGCTGGCTCCTTTTCAAAATGGGCCTTTCGCCTGAGACGTCGCCTGACAGTCGGCAATGAGCGATGGGGGGAAATGCAAAGGAGACGGTCATCTCAGAAAGCAGCGGGACTTCTCAGAAGGCCTCGCGCCTTATGAGAAGTTGTCTGTCTTCGGGGAAGGCTTGGGAAACTTCTCAGAGGTCCGCTGCCCCTGGGGCCCTACAGCTCCAAGGGAACCCCACAGGGCCCAACAGGACGCACGAAAGCCGAAAAGGGAACCGAAGAGAACCGGAGAAAGCCCGGAGAGGACCCCCAAACAGCCCAGATCAGCCGAAATCAGGCAGGGGTTCAATGAGTTGGGTGTTTACGCCCCTCTTGACGTAATCTCGCTCGTAGACGGCCACGGGATATCTGCAAAGCGACCCAGACCAGTCCATGATATGGATAAGGGGAGAAGGCAGAAAAAGGAGGGCGGATCGTCTAGTGGCCACCCTGGGCTGTCTCGGCGATCTAGTTGCCGCCTTTTGACACTTTCTGGAACAGTTCTACAGCCCACCTCGCACTCTCGCAGCCTACCTGACTGTCTGCCCGACATCCTTCCCAACCATATTCCCGACGGCCTCCCCGACGCCCTACACCGACAGTTTACCCGACGCTCTACCCGACGCCCTATCGACTCTCTATCCGACGGCTTTTCCCTTCCTTCACCCTCCCAATGTTTTTTATCGCACCCTCTCCTGCCGCGCCTCTTCCTCATCCTCCTCATCCAAATCCGGCTCCTCCTCCTCCTTTTCCTCCGTCTCCTCCTTCTCCGCCTCCTCGTTCTCCTCCCCCTCTCCCGTCCCTCCTCCATCCTCCCTCCTCTCTCTCTTCCGTCCTCCCTCCTCCCTCCTCCCTCTTCCATCCTCCCTCCTCCCTAATCCCTTCTCCCTCCTCCTCCCTCTTCCCTTCCGAGGGATTATCTCTCCGCCCTCCTTCCTCCTCCTCCTCCTCATCCTCCTCCTCCTCCCCCTCCTCCTCCCCCTCTTCCCTCCCTCCCTCCCTCCCTCCATTCCATCCACCTCCTCCCTCTCCTCCTCCTACTCTTCCTCCTCGCCCTCCTCCCTCGCCTACCTATGGTAGGTCGTGGTGGGGGGGACAAGACGGCCCCTCGTGGACTTCCCTCCCGCGGGAGGGTGCGAGGCTCTTCCGACGGCAACGCGGCCCCCAAACACGTGAGGTAATGTGGGTTGCATAGGTCGGGATAGACAGGACACAAGGGTACACCCTGCGAAATGCTCAAGAAATCATGGGTTAAGAAATTCATAGTCTCAGAATTTGAATAAAAACCACAGCTTCTACTAAAAAGTTAGGATTTCCGTTGAAACAATAAGAATAATCTAGACTCTGGCCGAAAACTTAAGTTTTCCTAAGCATCGCCTAAGGGGTACACTCGATTTGGCAGGGCCGACCTGCCAATCGAGGCCGACTGCAGCAGATTGCTGCCCGAGGCACGTGCGGGGCCGAGGGTGGGGGGCCCCGGGGAGCACTGAGATAAGAGAAGCGGGGCCACGACGTCCTGAAATAGGGCGCAAACAAACCTACCTCGCTTTTGACCACCCTCGCTTCCAAGAGATACCAAGCGACGTCAAACTACGGCCTGCGCTGGTCAGGCCGCTTGACGAGGAGGCGCGTGGTATGACTTGGTTTTGCCTGGAAGCGAAAGCGGGGTAGGTAATTCACGCTCCGATGAAAATGTCATTGCCCCGGCCATGAGATACACAGCCAGACGAAGCTAGGACAAGGATGACGTCGGGTGAGGACACATCGATAGTCATTGAGATCCAGCGGTTCTGGAGGATGGATCGGGCGACGCGGCGTTCGCAGAGCGTTCCAGAACGATCTGAGAGCGTTCCGGAGAGCTCTGGAACGGACTTATCCTCGTCCTGGCCCCGCCCGACACAGCCCTGCACGTCGGTCTGAAGAAGTAGGCAAAACGTGAAGCAGGAAGGCGGATGAAACTGATTGGGTTCAGGCCCTTCAAGAGAATAGCAAAACACAACTAAAGCAAAAGCAAAGCAAAAGAAGTAGGGAGGCGCTTACAGTAGACTGGGATCTGGCAGGAATACCTGCTTCCAACGACCGACGTGTATCCCTCATCCCCCAATTGGACGCCGCCGAGCCGACGGAGGGCTGCTTGGAACGCTTTGTGAAATCGCGCCGAGGGCAAACTGAGCATCCTTTTCGCCGATCCCCACCCCCACTGGCGTGGCCTGTGCCCCACTGGGCGATTGACCCCCTGGAAGAGGATACAGGCTGTTTCCTTCGTGTTTCGAGTGGCCTACCCCCAGCTGGGGTGATGGGAAAGTGGGTTTGACATATCATGGCCTGGTGGGGATGGGGATAGGTTAATCGGCGATGGACAAACCTGCCTTTAGCAAACCACCCTTCAATGAAAACGGCCGAAGACCGAAACCGACGGACCTGGACCCGCAAAACTACGGCCGCGACGCCCTCTCGCGATCCGGAAACGGCCGATTCGCTAATCGACGTGTCAGGGTAGGTCTATCAACCTCCGAGTTAAACGACACTTTACCAGCCTGGAACATATCCCTATCCCTATGCTGGGCACCTCCTCATCACGATGCCAATCTTAGGGATTCCCTTATCTTTTGAGGGCGAATCCCTGAGATTGTCATCGCCTTTTGGCGTGTCAATCTTAGGGATAGGGATACGTTCGAGGCTGGTAAACACTGACAAACCAGGATCCCCAACCAGGGCGATCAACGATCGGCGACCGTGCCCAGACCGCTGGGCCACAGGGCGACGGCACGGGCAGCGCCCTGCACTCCTCGCAGCAGAGCTCCGCGGATGCTCGCAGAAGACTGAAGGGGCCCTGGAGCATACAAATAAACAGACACACAACAGGCTTCCCCATAATTTCCCATACTTTCTTGGTTCTTGTCTTCCCCCCCACTTCCCATATTTTCAAATATCCTCTTGGGAATCGACGATTAATTGTGTCTGTGTTCTTTCCTCCTGAAAGACACCCCATCCGCCATGACTCGGGCTTTCGATGAGTGAACGTTTTCTTATTCGGCGTTTCGACATTGGGTGGAAATGGGGGGAGGGGGGGTCTGGCGGACCTCTGCTCATTGCGACTGTTTGCACCAGTGCGTCCAATGGGGAGACCCCACCTGCTCGAAACAGTCGCAAGAAACAGCCAAGATCTACTCCATGGGGGGGAGGGGGGGTGCGAGGGCCCGCGCCGATCGGCAAAGCAATGAATAAGAAACGATCACTAACGGGGGGAAATCCGGCGGCCCCCTTGTGGGGCCATCAATCTGCGTGGCTCAGGTTTCCTGCTACTTGTGCCAGTTCCTGTTTTCTGCATCGCATGTTACAAGAACTACGTCCTGCTTCCTGCTGTAAATTGTGAGGGCCCGCGCGAGGGGGGAGGAGGGGGGGGCAAACTACCCTGGCAACCACGCCCGAATCGCGTTGCCTCAATTTCTTGTGGATCCCGAACCCCATATAAATTCACAGGACTTGCACCCCCGAGGACAGAATCTTTCAGAATTCGCGCAAGATTCGCGCTCACGAGGCCAGAATCCCCAGTGAACTACGCCAGAGTCGTGCTCCCAAGGCCAGAGTCCTTTGCAGATTGTACCTGGTTCGCGCTCCCGAGGCCAGAATTCTTTTTTACTTCCACCACATTCGCGCGGGGAGCGCAAGATGTGTTGCTGATTCCTAGCCGCCCCCGCATGGTGTTCCCAAATGTCATTAAGACGGCGCCCAAGCACCCAGACACGGCTCTAAGCCGCCACTGTTCCTTCGCACGTTGAGGCGTGAAAGAATACCAAGTGCTGCAAGGCAGGGTCCATGTAGTCTTCTCAGGGATCCCCCCCCTCTCGCCGCGCCCAGCTCCAGACTCCAAGATGGCCTCAAGACGGCCCACGAGGGCACCAAGAGGGCCCCACGACGGCCCAAGAGGGCGCCAAGATGGCCAAAAGAGCGGCCCAAGAGGACCCCAAGTTGGCGCTCAGACGGTCCTCAGAGTCCCCGAGAGAGCCCCGAGACGACCCAGAGAGCCCACCAAGATGGACTCGGAAAGCGCCCGTGCGGCCCCAGAGCGCCCTCAGACGGCCCAAGGCGCCCCCAAGGGCCCCCGAGGCGCTGCCAAGAGGCCCCCACGGGCACCAGCGAACCCCTCAAGAGGCCCCCCAAAACCTTCAATCGGGGGCGCGCAAACATGGATTAGCGATCCATGGATTTGGCGCGCGGTCGCCAAATCCATGGATCGGGGGAGGTGCCCTCCCCAAAATGCGGCCGGTGCCGCCCCATTCGGCGGCGAAGTCCGCGATTTCCCGTGGAAACGGGACCCGTCGCTAATCCACGCCCCCTTGATCCATGTTTGCGATCGCCTGATTCAAGGAGCCCGAAAGGTTGCGCTTGACGGCATCCCGTTCCCCCTCGAATAGTCACCATCAAGCATGCTGGACTGGCACTGTGGCGGGACTTGCCGCAAGGCTTGGGTCGGGCGTGTCCCCCTACAGGAGGATGTGGTACGAAACCAGAAGTACTCAAAGTTACTTCTACACTGTTAAAGAAAAAAGCGTCCCCAGACTACTTTGGAATATTCATCCTGTAGGGAGGACAGGCCCAACCTGACGCAAGGCAGCTGGATCGGTCGTCCCTCCTAACAGGGGGGGGGGCCAGCGGCAGAGGGCGCAGCCCTCTCGTATGTGACCGCTGTCCGAAGGAGCCCCAAGGAAGGAACGACCGCGGCCGCGCCAACGACGGAGCCCTGACTTGGACGCCCGAGTTATCCGGGGTAACTCGGGTCCGGGGTAACTCGGGTTTTGGTTCCCGAAAAACGAACCCGAATTGGCCCTGACCCGAGTTACCCCTGATGATTTTGGGGCTCTGGACGCCCGAATTATCCGGGGTAACTCGGGTCCGGGATAAATCGGGTTCGGAATCCCGAAAAACGAACCCGACTTAGCCCTGACCCGAGTTACCCCTGATGATTCGGGGCTCTGAACGTCGTGACGCCCGGGCGGCACGACGCCTCCCCGGTGGGACCCGGCGAGGGGCGGATGCTCGAGAGCACTCGGGGAAGAGGAGGAGGATGAGAAGGAGGAGGAGGAGGAGGACGAGGAGGAGGAGGAGGAGGAGGAGGAGGCGGAGGAGGAGGAGGAGGCGGAGGAGGAGGAGGAGGCGGAGGAGGAGGAGGAGGAGGAGGAGGACGAGGAGGAGGAGGAGCAGAAGGACCAGTGTAAACTCAAGATGCTCTCTGGGCCTGGCGGCCGCGGCAACGCAGGGCCGGCGGGGCGCGATTCTCCTGGACGCCCGGGGAGCACGGGGGCCTGGCGGCCGCGGCATCCCTCGGCTGAGGGGCCCCGCGAGGCTTTCGTGGGGATCGGTTCCCTTTCCTTCTGTTGAGGTGCCGCCGCTTCTGGCACCTCGTGTCCGTGGCTTGGTTTCGCCTGTTTCCGGTAGCCACGGCGGGGTTCGCCTTGTAATTCTGGTCAGGAGGGGCGCTGCCTTCGGGATCTCTCTGGCCGACTGTTTCGGCGCAGCGAGGCTCTCAGTGGGCGTAGCCGTCCTTTCCTTCTGTGCGGACCACCGCTTCTGGCACCTCGTGGCACTGGGGCACACAAATAGGCAGGCATAAATCCCAGGATTCCCCATTCCCCCATGTGTTCCCGAGTCTTCTGGGTTTTCGTATGCCCCCCCACTTCCCATAATGTTCCCATCTGTTCCTGGGAGTCGACGATTCATTGTGTCTGTCTTTTTCCCTCCTGAATGTTGCTTAACGGTGGTGTCTGAAACTAAGTGTAGGGAATCACGAACCACACGTCCTACCTCTCCAGCATGCGAACGCATCGAACGAAGACGACACAGCGAATTGCAGGAAAGCACGAGCCACGCGTTCCCACAACACCGAAGACTACATCGTCGTTGCCTGCATCGCCGTTGGCGTGTCTACGGAACCAGGCCCCTCTCTCCCATGGGTTGAGCTTCGATTTCCCATGGAAGCCCTCAGGAAAACCTAAGGCAAACGGTAAGACAATCAAGGAACACCGAGCCCCTCCCCAACCAGAAAGGTTCCGTCTTCTTGGACAGGGACCGACCGTCCTGGCATTCCTACAGGCCTACCACGACTTGTCCGTAGGACCCCGAACATGTTCCTAGAACGAAAACAGTGTTCTTATAACATCAAACCGATGTGTTTAATTAACCAAGACAGACCTGGCCAGAAATGTTCTAATAACATTTCGTGGAAGCCACAAAAGGTTCTTAGAACATTGCGTGGTAGGCCTATGGGCGCGCCTATAGGCGCGCTAGGAAGAGGAGGAGGAGGTAAATGAGGAGTCGGACGAGGAGGATCCCCTCACCCTCCAACTTATGGTGGTGGTGGTGGTGGAAAACAGGTCCATCATGTATTGCCCCCGCGCGACCCACGACGCCTAAATGCTCCAGGGAACTTCTCGCCTCAATGTCTGGAGATCCTAGTGCTCACACCTGAACCGTCTTACTCACCGCAGGGTGAAGAGCCGCGTGCGCCCGTGTCGTTGGGCGCCCGAGTTATCCGGGGTAACTCGGGTCCGGGGTAACTCGGGTTTGGCTTCCCGAAAAAGGAACCCGAGTTACCCCTGACCCGAATTACCCCTGATGATTCGGGGCTCTGGACGCCCGAATTATCCGGGGTAACTCGGGTCCGGGGTAAGTCGGGTTCGGATTCCCGAAAAACGAACCCGAGTTAGCCCTGACCCGAGTTACCCCTGATGATTCGGGGCTCTGATGTCGGCGCTTGCGCCGCGAGCTGCGACAAAAAGGGCGAGCGATCCTCGCTCGCACGCCGGCCCGCTGAGTGGCGCGCCAACGTCGCCGTGGTGGAGCCCAGAGTGTTGTCCGTGGCTTGGAAAGCCTCCGTCAGCAGCGGGATAGGACCTCGGTATTTGTCCTGGCTCGGTGGCGGCCGGAAGCAGTTATTGAAGAGGAACTGGGACACACAAAAAAATACACACAAATAAAAAGATCCCCCATATTTTCCCATATTTTCTGGGTTTCTGTCTTCCCCCCCACTTCCCATATTTTCCCATATTTTCTGAGGAATCGGGGATTAATTGTGTCTGTGTGTTTTTTCCTCTCCTGAGTTATCGCCGAGCGAATGTTGTCTCGAAGCCCTGGGTGGAAAGCACATATGGTTGTCGCAGGGACACGAGATGGGTCGACAGTATCAACACGTCTCAATGCTTGCGGGGCACTGCGCTGTAAGGTGAGCATGCGCTGATGCTGTGCTCAAGCGCCGAAGCAACGGATGGTAGAGGCATCGAGACATAGCTAGTCTTGAGCTGCGACAGAGGTGACTGGCCCAAGAGAGCATTACGCGCGTGTCCAAAAGCTACTCAACGGCAGCCTGGAAACGAGTGCGCGTCACGGGCCCTGGGCTTCTCGCCGATGCCGCAAAAAACTGGGCCGGGGCGGCACCGTCCTGCGGCCGCGACCTGTAGCCGGGAGTGAGCTGGGCGTCGCCGAGGTCCTGGATTGGCAAGCCAAGGTCGCGAGGGAGGGCAGATGACAAGAATCAGAGAAAGCCCAGCACGCGCCACTCCCGCTGTTCAAGAACAATCGAGACACTGTCACACGTTCAAGAGTGTGAGCCCCTTCGACAAAGGCCCAGGGACCCGTGGAGATCCCCAGAACGAACAACGGTCCGAGATGAAGACCCAAAACACGAAGAACACAAAAGTATCCCTTCACCAACTGCTGTTGTTCGTAACCCTCGTGTCAGATGTGCACACCATCCTGTCACACATCGCTCCTCATGCTTCTCGGCCCCCTCGGCCAACAAGCGACACCGCAGTGCGACGGGCACCACGGAGTGAAAGAGAAGAGCGCCAGGCATCGTGAATGACGCCTTGAAGCCAAACATGGCGGGGCGTTGCCAAGCTTGAGTGCGGCACGACGCATCCCCAGGCCGCATCCTCACGCATACGACAAAACACATGGTTCCTTACTCGGGGGCGTCCCAAGAGGGGACGTCCAAGAGGAGGGTTCGCGAACCATGGCCCGAGGCATGAGCGCGGACGAGGGGGGGAACCAGGGAAGGCGTTGAGAGATGTGGAGAAGTTTCTGGCCCCGGCCATGCTCTCCACCCCTCCCCCTCTTGGCCGACCCCGGCTTGCGGCAATGGAGCGGCGATGGTCCCATCAGCCTGCCACGGGCTCAAGACCTGGCGAGGCCAGGATGGCGAAGACTGTGGCCCTGCCGCCCTGGAAGGGTATGCAGCCCGGTGACCAGTCCAGAGATTCGACGATTCAGGCGTTCTCCTCAGCTGCCTGGTGCCTCCCGCGGAGCCTCTGGTAAGCCTCTTGGGGCCTTTCGGACATAATCTTCTACGGCGCAGCACCTTGAAATGGGACGGGGGAACGCTGAAGGCTCGGACGGCACTCATAGCCCACTCGCACTGCCACCGAATCCGCCGACCCTGTCGGCGTGTGTGAGGGGCTTGTCCGTTCAAGTCGTCATCTCCGTCATTCGTTGGTCGTCGTCTCTGTCGCCCCCTTTCCCTGCCTCCCCCCTTTCCCAGGGCTCGTCGAAGCTCCCCCCTTTCCCAGGGACCTCCTCAGCGCGCCAGCCAAAGCAAGCAACGTCGTAATTGAGTCGAAGGGACGCCCCTTCCCTTCGATCCCTCCCCCGCCTGGGAGTGGGGGTGGGTGGGGGGTCAGATACGACGCCCTCCCTGGGAGTCCCGGAGCCCAAAGAAGCCCCAAGACGGGCCAAGAGTGCCCCAAGAGGCCCCAAAGACAGTCCAAGAGAACCCTGAATCGCCGAACGATCTGTTCAAGGCGCCTTGACGGCCTCCAGGCGGTCCAAGAAGCCTGCGAAGTGCCCCTAAGAGGCCTCCAGGAGCTTTCCCACGAGAGCCCCAAGAGGCAAAATTCATGGATTTCCGCATGAGTTTTGAAAGATTTTGGCGTTTTTGCCTCTTCCGCTTCCCGACGCGCCAAGACGGCCCAAGAGGCCCCCAAGATCGCCCCGAGACGGCCCAAGAGGCCCCCAAGAGGGTACCCTAACGGCCGAAGAGGGCCCCAAAACGGCCCAAGACGCCTCCAAGACGGCCCAAGAGTCCCCCAAGACGGCTCCAGGAGAGTGCCCAGACGGGGGACCCGAACAGATATTTCGAGCTCTCAGCCCCAAGAGGCCCCCAAGAGGCCCCAAAGAAACCCCAAGAGGCCCCAAGAGGCTCCCAATGGGCCCCCAAACTGCCCCAAGACAGCCCAGGAGAGCCCCAAATTACCCAGGAGGCCTCCAAGAGTGCCTCGAGACGGCGCAAGAGGAGCCCTGGACGGCCCAAGACGGCCTCAGGAGAGCCACGGGCTGTCCCACGAAAGCCTCTGGCCTCCTCCTCTTCCTCCTCCTCCTCCTCCTCCTCCTCCTCCTCTTCCTCCTCCCCCTCCTCCTCCTCCCCTCCCCCTCTCTGCTCCCCCTCGTCCTGTTCTCCTCTGCCTCCTTCTCCTCCTCTTGTTTCTCCCCCACATCCTTCTCTCAAGCCTATGGCCCCAGGCGCGCGCGGCCGCCGCGCGCGCGAGGGCCGCCTGCGACGCACGAACCGTCGTGGGACGCTCGCGGGGTGGGCCCGCCGCGCCACCGCGGCCCGTGGCTTGATGGGGGGCCTCCGAGGAGGCTGCTGAAGCTATCGCAGAACGACGACAACTGCTACGTGCCCGCCATGGGCTGCGGCGGCCCCAGCCAAGGAGCGGACTGGCGCAGCGCTGCCCCGTGGCACACGCGGCAGCACCAACCACATGGCGGCTGGCAGCGGCGCACGCCCAGCAAGCCAAGGCAGAGGCAGACCAGCCAGAAGAGGCGTGGGGAGTACATCGTCTGCCCGCAATGCCCGCCAGGCGAGAGCTGGGTGCACACCAAACGTGCGGGCACCCCAGGATGGGAGGGCTGCGAGACCTGCACCTACAAGTGGCCCAAGCATGCCGACATCACGGACACGGACAAGCTGGCAGCGAAGCAGGCTCTGGCGACGCTCGGACTGGACGAAGACAACCTCCGTGCGATGCAGGCAGTGGTCAAGTCCGCCAAGACGTCGGGGGACACCTAGACAGCCCAGGCAGCCGAGACGCTGGCCATGCCCCCTGCCTTGGTGCCTGCACCGGCGGAGCCTGCCAGCCCAGAGCCCAAGCTGGGGGAGCGCTTGGAGGCCGCAGCGCTGCGCTGGAGACAGGCCCAGCAGTCCCAGGAGAAGATCACTGGCCAGCTCGCGCAGCTGGACAAGCGCAGGCAGGAGATGCTGGGTAAACTCGACGAGACCACAGACGAGGTCATTGATGCCAAAATACAGCTCGACGAGCTCCAGAGCGAGGTCAACAAGGCGGGAGGGGGCTCCCCCGCGCCACCGCCCCTGCAGCAGCAGCAGGATGCCGAAGACCCATGGGGTGACGTGCCCGAGCTCTCGGAGCAGGACCTTGAATTCCTGGACCCCGAGGCCAAGACCACATGCGCCCATGCCGCAGCGCTCGCGCGGCAAGCCAAGGAGGTCTACAGTGCCGCCAAGGACCAGAGCACTTCTATCAAACATCTCGCCGTCACCCTCAAGGAGCTCCAGGCCAAAGTCACCGCCAAGAAGCGCCGCCGTGTGGGAGACGGAGAAAGAGGAGACACAGAGGAGGCCAAGGTCGAGGTCAATGAGGAAGCCGCAGAGGTCCCCATCGACTGCGCCAAGTGCGACTTCTCCAACGCCGAGGACGTCAAGAAGTACCTCAACCAGACCTCAACCATCAAGGCCAGGCAGCGCGAAGCCAAAGCCCAGGAGGTGGCATCCAAAGAGCAGGACGACAAGGGTAAGCAAGCAAGGTGCATGCGCTCTTGCTCGCGCTCTTGGGGAACCTGGTGAAGGCGGCGGGGGCGGGGGGCCCCCGAAGTCATCTAGCCAGGCTTATATGGTCAAACACCCAACTCTGGCTGCGTGGTCGGTTGGACCCCAGCCCATGACGGGCGAATTCGGCAACTCCGTCGCCATCGCCACGAAGTTCTTCCGCTGGTGCGAGGGCCGCAGTCTTCTGCCCACGTCCGACCCCAACGGCAACCAGGCGGCCAGCTGGACTATCGAGGGGGCCCAGAACTCTTGCATGAAAGAATTCGAGTCCCCTCCATCCAAGGTCGGGCGCCAGCGCGGGCGGCTGGGGCCAGCCTGGCATCGCCGTGAACAACAGCACTGCAGCGAGCGCAGCCGCCGCACAGGAGGCCCACAGGCTCGAGGAGACGGAGACCGCCAGACAGGTCAGTCCCAGGTGACTGCCAAAAGGTTGCGGCCGCAGGACGCAGGCAGACAGCCTGAGCGTCGAGTCCGTTTCGGCACCGGTCCAGGACACGTTGAACTAGGTCAGCGCCCAGGGCACCAAGAGCGCCTAGGAGCTAGGCAGAATGGCCCCCATCAGCGACCCGTCCCAGGCGACCATCCTCAAGAAGCCGATGAACCCACACACGCCAGGCACGGCAGAGTATCATCAGCGGGCAGCTGGGAGCCGCTGATCGACCGCGAGGCCTTGCAAGTATTCTTCGGCAACTGCAGCCAGTACAACGACGCAGCGAAAGCTTTCGTGGAGGGAGCGCAATGCTATGACCTCATTGGCCTTTCGGAGCACCACCTTGCACGCCCCCAGCGCGACGCCGAAGAGCAGAGGCTGCGCCGATACGGGCGGCGCCCCCTGCACTCCTGGACGCCTGCCACCAGCAGCCGCCGCGCAGCCGAGCGACCAGGTCAAGCAGAACGCAGAGAGGGCACGCATGGGGGCACCCGTTGGCTACGCCGCAATGACCTTAATACCTTCTGCCGCCTGCCTGACAAGACGGGCAAGGGTGCGTTCCACAACCAGCTTAACGATGCCACGGTCGCACTCATCCGCCTGCGCCACTGCACCCTTGCGTTCATCAGTTGTTGCCTGAACTGCAGCAACGGGCTTGCGGGCAACAGTGGCACAAAGCTGGGCAACATCCTCAGAGTCACCAGGTCGCTTGGGGTGCCGTGGATCATGGTCGGGGACTTCAACTGCACACCAGAGGAGATGGCTTCGCCCCGCTGGCCGCAGGCGCTCAAGTGCAAGATCCTGGCACCAGATGCTGACCTTACTTGCGCCAGCGGCAAGGGCCGAGTCCTTGATTACCTGATATATTCCCACTCAGCCAGACCTTTCATCAAATCAGTCGACGTCGTGCGACAGGTTCCGTGGGGGCCGCGCCTTGGGCTGCGCATCCAACTTGCGGCCAGACCTGGCGAGGTCCAAGTCCGCATCCCGCGGCTCCCCAGGAAGTTCGAAATCCCGACCGTTGAGACGCAGATCACCAAAGGAGTCAAGCGGGCACAGCGAGACAGGCAGCAGTACGAAGCGGCAGTCGAGGAAGGACTGGATCACGACGAGCTCGCCGACATCCAGCACTTGTTGAGCGAGACCTACACCAAAAAGCACCCTGCCTTCTGCGCCGACGACGCGTGGGCCAACGCCAAGGAATACGCCGCCCAGTGCCAGCTGGGGGAGCCCCCGCCCTGGGCCCAGAGCTCCCTAGCGTACAGAGCCAGCCCAGTCTGCGCGAACAGATTGGGCGACAAGTACGGACACTGGGCAATGGCGGCGGAAAAGATGCTCGCAGACCTATGCTGACTACCTACCAGACCACCCCAACCCAACCCGAAGACCCGAATTTCGGGTTGGGGGGGGTATGGGCTCCATACTTGGTTTTTCGATGTTCCCGGACCCCCCCCACTAGAAATCGAGAGTAAGTCTGACCCTTCGGGTTGGGTTGGGGTGGTTTGGTGGGTGGTGATATGCGGGGTCAAGCCACGCAGCAACGCCAGGCGCGGCCAGCCTGTCAAGTATAGATGGGTAGCAGCTACCAGCCTCCTAGAACAGCAGCGAGGCCACCAAGGGGCGGCTCGGAGACCCGAAGTCAACATGTGGGGCACACTGCAAGGCCGACTGACCGAGCTCAAAAAGGTATGCCTCAAGACCAAGGGCACTTCTGGACAGCGTGCTGCCATCGAGCACGTGATCATCCATGCACGCAAGCAGATTAGGGGCGGCCAGAAGGTCGCGGATGACGACCCCAGCGAAGACAGCATAGCTCTCCGGTCTACGGAGGCACTCGTCCACAGCCAGCGCTTACCAGACCCTGACGACGAGCAGGACGAGTGGGAGACAATTGCAGAGGTAATCCGCCAACGTGCGGCTTCACACAACAAGAAGGCCTGGCAGGAGACCAGATCTGCAGTACGCCATTGGACTGAACAAGCACTCCAAGCATCGATGGGCGAGGGGCACCGATACCTCAGCAAGCCAGAGCGGAAGGACCTCAGCGAAGTCACCATTGACCCGTTGGATGGACACCCAGAAGGCGACCTCCAGGAAGGAGTCAACCTCCGAACGGCAGCTTGGGGCAGACGCTGGCAAAGGGACACAGACTCGCAGGAACTACAAGCAGTCATGAAGGACCTACGCGCCAAGGCAGAAGCAGCCAACTGCAACCGACGGCCTAATGAAGTAGTCGATTTGGACAAAGCCCTACGCCAGTTCAAAAAGACCACAGGCAGAGGCACGGACCAGTGGAGGCCCGCTGAGCTGGCCGCCCTCCCCACCCCAGCCAGACAAGAGCTGATCGACCTGATCAACGACTGCGAAGCAACGCTATCCTGGCCCCACCAATTTTACCATGTGTGGCACCAGCTACTCAGGAAGAAAGACAGTGCGGTCGCAGGGGAGGAAAGGCCCATCGGGCTATTCCCCATCCTGGTTAGGGTCTGGGGCAGACTCACCAAGCACGAGGTGGGGCAGTGGTGCGATGAGAGGGCAGCATTCTGGGACGCAGCGGTGGCTGGTAGCTCTGCGCTCCAAGCTTTCACGGTCGCAGCATGCCTGGACGAAGCAGCAGCACGCGGGCGCGCAGCTGAAGCATGGGCAAGCTTATTCTTGGACTTGGAGAAGTTCTACGACAACATCAACCTGGCCAAGCTCATCAAGAAGGCGGATGCACTGGAGTACCCGCCCGTCGAGCTCTACTTGTGTACGCTGATGTACGTGGCGCCACGGGTTGCGCGAGCCTCTGGTGCTTACGGGCCCCCATGGCGCCTTGCAACAGCATTGTAGCAGGCTGCATCCACGCCAACAATGCGGCCCGCATGATGCCGTACGATATCCTCGAGTTGGCGCACCGCACCGCGCCGAAGGCATGGCCACGCCAGTACGTTGACGATGTGCAGATCCGCGCGGAGGGCGCCTGCAGCATCGTGGGGCAGCAGATCGCCACCAGCGCAGCGTCCATTATACGAAGCTGCGAGGCCGACCAGTTGCCCATCTCTGGGAAGTCAACGCTAGTTGCATCGCGCCCAGCTGTCCGTGACGCAGTCGGCGCTACAGCAGCTGCCATGGGCCTCACCCTCACGCAGGCCGACGCCATGAAGGACCTGGGATGTGACACTACTATTGGAAGGAGGAGACGCAGAGCGACCCAGGCCAAGCACACATCAATGGCCAGGCAGCGGAATAATCGGGCCAAACTGTTCCTGCGGGCAGCCCGGTGGAGGAGACGATCAGCGAGCCTATACCGCACCAACATCAGGGCCAAACAACAATACGACCAGGCCGTGACGGGCATGGCCCCACATGACATTGTCAAGGCACGGGCCGAGGCAGCCGACATGGCGGGCATCAAGGCTGGGCACCGATGCACGGCTACAGTCCTCATCCTCACGCACGGCGACAAGGAACCGTGGACGGCCAATGTCATTCGTCAACTCCGCGAATGGGTGCGCACGTGGCGAAGCAATGAAGACCTGCGTGACCACCTCCGCGAAGCATGGCACCGCGTGCAGAACCACCTGAACAGCGTCACCAAGCGTGGCCGCTGGATGGCCGCCACAGGTCCCATGGCAGCTCTCCAGCTCATTCTCGAGATCCTCGACTGGAAGGGACAGGAAGCGGATCGGTGAACAGACCACCGCGGTCACACGTGGCAAATCTCAGACGCCGTGGACGCCAACCTCACTGAGGTCGAGGATGCCATCAAGGACGCCGCTATCAGCCTCCCCTGGAGCCAGGCGGGCAGGCACCCTGAAGGGCAAGGTCTGCAGAGAGGCGCCGACATCTCCGCGCTCCAGAGCAGTGCGAGATTCTTTCGCAAGCTGGAGAGGCACCAAGAGGCAGGGGCGCTCGAAGCATCGGCATGCGCAGCGGTTTGGACCAACCAGAAGTGCCACGCAGCAGGTTACCGCGCTCGACCAACATGCACCCGCTGCCAGCTCAGGGTTGACGACACGCCGTTCCACAGGCTTTACGAGTGCCCAGCCACGGACGACATCAACCACCAGTGGATCGCCAGCACAGCGGCATTGGCGGCCAGGGCGCGAGCAGTCAAAGACGACCCGCTTGAGCACGCCTTTTGGGTCAGGGGCATCCTACCCAACGAAATGTGCCCAGTCGACCCACCCCCCGACTGGGGCAGCCTCGATGACACGCACTGGGCGGTAGGGAACTTCGGCGCGCGCATCCGTGAAGCCCGCACGGTGGCAGCTACAGTTGCTTACACAGACGGCTCAGCCACGTCAGGCGATAAGCGCATCGCCCGAGCAGGATGGGGCATGGCGTTGGAGCTACCCGAAGACGCTGGCATCGACATCGACGATTACCCAAGCTGGTTCGACATCTTGGACGGGCCCCAGACAGTTGCAGCAACAGAGCTTGCAGCCATCTTCTGGACGCTCAAGCTCACCCACGGACAGCTCACCATCGTCACGGACTCCCAGATGGTGACAGATGGGAGGCGCAGCTACAATTATGCCCACCCAGAGGGTCCCCTGGCAAGATGGTGGCAGCGCATCCACGATGCTATCAGAGAGCGTGTTGGAGGCATACGAGACGTCACCGTCATCAAGTGCTACTCGGACATCGACGTCACCACGATCCAGAAAACCAGGCAGTCCATGCGCGTCACCAGAGGGAACGAGCTCGCAGACGGGTGCGCCCAGAGAGGGGCCGAGATTGCAGCCAACTGCGTTCCCCCTCAGGTCGCCGCCCTGATCGAGAGAGAGAGAGAGAGAGAGAGAGAGAGAGAGAGAGAGAGAGAGAGAGAGAGAGAGAGAGAGGCTCCTCAAACGAATCCACCGCAGAGTAGGTGCTGTTGCTGCACACCTTGCAGGACTCGACCACCCACACCTAACCCGCACGCGGCAGTGGGGTGGAGGGGTCAAGGCATTCCACACACGCAAGCAGGTCGAGGAAGAGACGGGCCACCGAATGCACAAGCGGACCGACGGCAAGTGGGCCTGCCTCGAATGCAGCAAGGGGCCTGGCAAGTACTCCATCATCGACTGGGTGCGGACGCATGGCTGTAGTTCATTGCCAATGGTAGCCAACAACAGCGGACGGGCCACCAAGGTTCCCACGATGGAGTACGCTACCCTCATGAAACAAGGGCCGATCCACCAGACGCACAATATGAGCTACCTGCACGGGCAGTGCTGGTGCTGGCGATGTGGAGCGATGGGATCCCTCACCGCCGACGGCAAGAGCCGCATGCTACGACTCCGACACAGATGCCGAGGTTGGACAACGCCAGCAGCCAAGCACCAGCTCGACCGCCTTCGGCGAGGCAAGCCCCCCACACCAGGCAAGGCAAAGTGGTCCGACGGCGCGAACGCCAAGCCCGAGCTGCCTCGCAAACCCAGGGCCAGCAGCTCAGCGCGGGCAGCAGCGAGAGGAGCGGGCATGGCCAAGCGGAAGTGGCCGCATAGAGGACTATCGACGCTCCTGAATACAGACCACTCCTGCCTGGGAAAGCGACTCAAAAGCATAGGTGGACACCTGTGGGCTGGAACGCCGCAACCGAAGTCCCGTGCAAATCCAGGGGATAGCCCCCCTGGCGCAGTAGAAATCTGCGGAGACAGAAATCTCAACGACAATAACCCTGGAGATGGCATCCCAAGTTCAGGAGTAAATTGCTCTTCAATGTCTCGGCCAAATCCTGGGAATGGCCCCCCAGGTTCAGGATAAAAAAATGCAGCCGTTGGAGGGAGTCTCGAGCAAAATCGTGGGGATGGCCTCCCAGGTTCAGGAGTAAATTGCGGCCCAGCCACTTGCTCAGCCAAGCGAAGCTCAGGAGAGCCCGATGACCCAGCCGAAGCGCCGAAGCGGCCCAAACAACGGCCGAGACTGGGCGCACGCAGACCTCGGACCACCAGCGCAGACAACCTCGCCAAGCGCAGCTGCGACCACCACTGGGAGCAGCCAGACCACATGGACCACACCAAAGACGACGGGCACATCTTGCACAATAACGTCTCGGGGCACCCGACCGACACAGAAGGGGTGCAGAGGGGTGCCCTTCCCCAACCGACGCAGACCGAGACACTCGGCCACTAGACAGCTCACGACCGCGCAGGCCTGACCGTTCACGCAGCCCACCAACGGCGGCCACCCAGGCCAGACCCGACGAGCCCAGGGGGAACCACTCACGAGAGTACAGTGCGGTGGACCCGAGCTTCCCGAGGAGTAAACGCTCACGCAGCCCAGCAGATCGCCGAGGACAAGATGTACACAACCAAGTGGAGGAAGGCGAAGCGCCAAGCGACGAGGCGGCCCAACCCCAAACCGACCCAGCGCTCCACCACGCCAAGCTGAAGGAGTGTGGCAATGACATCCAAGGCGTAGTGGCGCAGGAGAATTTGGTGCCACTTGAGATCGCGCAGGAGATACTTTCAAGCTGGTGGATAACAGATCTGGTTGACAGCCGCGCGGGCAGAGTCAGCTGGAACGACCTATGCGTGGACTACATCAAGCGGGAGTTGCGGCGCGAGGACTTTGGTGAGTTCTTCAGATACGTCAGCGACGCCATTTTCGACGCCGAGCTCCAACGCCGTGCCCAACAGATATGCGACCGTGGATGGGCTGGTGGACACATCACGCGGGAACGGCGGCTGGCCCACGCGCGCGCTCAGGATGGCGATGACTTAACCAGTGCGATCCAGCGCCTCACCGCTTACCAGGCCGCGGCAAGGGCCTTCCTCATCCCCAAGCAGCAGGCGCACCACCACGAGGCTTTCCGCGTAGGGTACCCCAGCAGCCCAGCGGACCACACCTCCGCCGACCAGAATGGGTCCAACGCCAGTGCCGAGCCACAGGAACATGACCTCGGCAACGACTCCTATGCTGACAACGGATCCAGCGGGACAGCAGGAGACACCCCAGCGGCAGCGGCAAGGGTACTGGACCAGCAGCAGCAAGGGACGGGCATCCAAGGACCTCAGCAACCAGTGGCAGCAAACCCCGCAGATGCGCAGGGCACAGCGGCCCCAGCAGCGGAACAGCTCCAAGCCCCAGTGCTGGCCGCTGCAACAGAGGACGCAACAGTTGCACCAGACGAAACGACTCGTGCAGAGGGGCCGCCCCAGGCCCCAGCGCAGGCTGAGCCATCAGGGCCAGACGAGCCAGACGCACCGAGATCCAGGTCCCCGCGCTCCGGACGGAGGCGGGCGCAATCAACCTGCAACGAATCCATGGGCAGTGACGACGGGGCACAGGATACCTGGTCAACACACAACTCCCTCAGCCTGACCGCCCTCAGCCAACAGCTGCGAGACTACGCGGCCATTTGGGTGCGCGACCTCACTGCGCCAGAAGCGGGACAAACATCATGGACGGCATGGGGGTACCAGTACGTCATGGCGCTGCTCAATAACCCTGTCCACAGGCGCCTACGTGACGGAGTGGAGTTCATCGCAGGTATCGACAGCTCCACCAATTATGTACGCGACATCATCGATCTCGCGTGGATCGGTACGCAGACAATGCGCCAGAGGCTGACGGACAACATCCAATCCCTTCAGGTTGGCGAATGGCTGCACGTGGTGCGATGCATTGGGCCAACCTTGACGAGGTCCACCGTACCATGGACCATGACGGACATGCTCAACGGTGAGCTCACCACCCTTGGAGGTCAGCCACCAGAATGGGCCCCGCCCCACGGCGCTGCCGCAGGCGTCTGGCAAGGACCACCCACAGAACCAGCACCCGCGCTACCGAGACCAGCTTACATCCCCAACAGGCTTGTCACGGAGGGCTGGAGGCGACCATGGCTTAGTTGGGACCAGGCGCCCGAACCAGACAGCGACGAAGGCTACTACCACCATCCTGATGCGGCACCATCTCACGGCGGAGCTGGCCAGGCCAATCCACAACTGCTACCGCAGGCAGGACAAGATCCCGCTGAAGGTGCTCAGCAGCGCCCTGCCAGCCAAGCAGGGGCCACCGAGGATGAAGCAGAGACGGACCTGCTGACACGCAGTGCACAACAAGCCGACCAGCCCCAAGCCGAAGGAGCACCAGGAGCTGAACACCGACGCCGAAGCACTAATGTGCAGACCAGGCGAAGGACTTTAGCAGGCGGGCGCGACCGACCAGAGGAGGAAGACGGCACGCAGCTCATGCAGACCGCCGCGGGGCCAGCGGGCCAAACCAACAGGGCGCACCTAGCAGCCGTTGAGCATCCACAACAGCCTGAGGTGCAAGAGCACGATCCCCACCACGGAGAATTTCAGCCAGACCAGCAGCACGAGGAGGCAGAGGCACCAGCCAGCACCAAGGCTGACACGCGCGGGAAGGCCACCAAGCGACCCGCGCAGGGAACTGCAGGCAAGCCACAGTGTCAGGCGCGCCGCCCAGCGGGACCTGACGCCAGCCCAGACACGCAAACCATGACAGGATCCCCTGCGGCCAGAGAGGCCATGGCAGCTGCCGCAGCGGATGGCCAGGACCTTCCTCAGGCGCTGCGGCGTGGGCAACCCTGACACTCAGCCGCAGATCCTCCGCAACAGCGATGGCCAGCCTGGCAGCAGTGGAGGCGATGGCAGAGCCAAGATTGGCACGGCCGAGGCAGCAGCGCGGCTCCTGGCAGCGGCAACAGCTCGGCCCAGCCCTTGCGGAGACGTGGCATGCAGCGCTGTTGAAGAAGGAGATGCTGCGCCGAGACCAGTCGACGAACAGGCTACGATCAACCGCGATGACTGGAGGGACCGCTTGGAGGAGCAGATCCACCACGCTACCCAGCCAGTGGCAGCCACGGTAGCAACTGCGGACGCCAGAGGAGGCGAGAAGCAGCAGCCGCGCGCGGCACGGCGGTCGCGGCAGCTGCCAGGAGGGGGCGAGGTGCAGCGGCCCGCCAAGGTGGCCCGCGCCGCGCCTGCCGCAGGAGGAGGTGGCCAGCAGCCCTCCGTCCGCCTCCTCCTGGGCGAGTGCACAGCCCAGCCGCGTGCGCCGCAGACGGCGGCGCGCGACGCCCCGCTCAGCACGCTGGGGCACGGCGGAGGCGCGGACCACCAGCAAGGCTCGCGAGCCACGCCGAGCGGCGCAGGCTGCCGCGCCGCGGGCACGGAGGGCCGGCGGCAGGTGCGCGCGCGGGCGGGGGCGCGGGACGGCCGCGTGCCGCCCGCCGCGCGTGGGCGCGGGATGCGTCCGAGTCAGGTGGGGGGGCGCCACGGGCGCCCCCCCCACCTCAAGAGACGTCCCAAGAGACGTCCTCCACATCCTTCTCCCCCCTCCTCCTCTCATCCACCTCCTCCACACTGCCCCCCCCTCGTTTTCATCTTCGCCGCTCTCAAGGTCGGCGGCAACGGCCGTAAGGCCTTCGCAATGCGTGCAGCAGAGGTATCGGAGTCTGCTGGAAGCCTTTCAAGACTTCCATGAGAGCCTGAAGGAGTGACCCGGGCAGTACGACGGGCGCTCCATTGAGCCATCGTGGACGCCTCCTGAGGCGCATGTCAGGCTCACGCCCGAAAACAACCCTATCGTGGGAAAACGAAAACAATACCAGTCACACTCCGCCGTGAAGAAAGCATCAGCGTGTCACTGTTGTCCTCGGACAAGAATGAAGGAGCAAGGTGCTGACGGGCCCCTAACGGCAACGGAGGCGTGTCTTTGATACTCCTGTTCCCTCCAACATCGTCCATCAGGGCGCTTCAACTCTTGAATGCCCTTCAGACGACGGGTCCGCTCTCCCGCCGCCCCCGCGCCCCTCCACGCCCAAAACTCCAAGAGTCTCCGAACTGGCCGCCCTGAGCAGCTACTAGAGAAGCAGAGCCCGCCGCGCTACACGCAAACTATGGTAGGTCCGCGCTCGCGAAGCCATGACCCAATGCCAAGTGCGAGGGGAAAGCGCTCGCGCGGCCACGACACCTCCAAAGAAAGGGCTCGTTGTGCAGCGCCATGCTGTCGCAGGCGGCTACCTGCTAATGCTGCTGCTTGGTGACGCTTACTGAGGAGCGCTGCGGGTTAATGCTACTTTAGGTCGGGCGTGCCCCCCTGCAGGCGGATTTGAAACCTGAAGAATAACCAAACAATGCTCTAACAATAATCAGACATAGAAGAAACATAGTCCTTGACTATTGTTGGACATTCCTCCTGTAGAGGGACGTGCCCGACTTAATGTTACTTCTGGCTGCATGCTGCTGCTGCCTGCCGCTTGGGCCTTGCACCACGCCTCCTCGGGCCGCTTTGGGGGGCCTGCCGCGTGCTTCTTCCACCCTCGCGCGACGCAGCCATCAGGCGCAATCGAGAGGCCCGGGCCTCATCCACCTGGTCCCCGCTGTGCCCTTACGCTTGTCTAAGGAAAGAAAAACACACACACATTAACATAAACTGTTGGCGCTCCGCGCGGATTTTTTGGATACGCGCTGTGCCCCCCTCCCTGGCGCGCGGAGCGCGCCAGGGGCGGCGCTGGAGGCGCCGCCATGGGGCTCCCAGCGCGGATCCGAGAAATCCAGCCAGAGCGCCAACATGTTATGTGTATGTGCTTTTGTTTTTCTTCGCTTCCTTCGTCCGTGCGCGGGGCCTGCTGGGCAGCCTCTGAGCCAGACGAACCGTTTGGGGCCCTCTGGGGCCGTTCGGGGGAAGGAGAGACTCTCGCGGGGCCCGTCGGGCCTGCCCCGGGAGCTGCTCAACGGGCGACGCCCACCTCGTCGCAGAACCCAGCTGGGGATCCTGTGAGCTCGTACCAGGCAAAATCCAGAAGCCTCTCAGGCCCAGCCCAGAAGCCTCGAAGAGTTCCTACGAGTTTCGCTCTCAGGCCCAATCCAGAAGCCTCAAAGGCGGCCCGACAGAGTACCAAGACGCGCAACACCCTTCCGCACGGCTCCAATCCGACCCCGGACGCTCCAAGAGACCCCCACGTTCATCCCCGAATGCCCCGAAGAAGTGCCCAATAAG
>CAUYUJ010016303.1:180000-285771 GCA_963575745.1 Prorocentrum cordatum
AGGCGCCCAGGAGGCTGCACAAATGCCCTTCAGAGGCCCCCGAGAGCCCTCCGACGAGACCCCCAAAGGCATCCATTTGGACTCTGACCCAAAACCAAGACACGATGGCGGAGCGTCGTCGTCGTCATCATCGTTGCCGTCGTCCTCGTCGACGCTCCCCGCCGCCGCCGCCCGCCGCCCGCAGGCGCTGGCGCCGGCCCAGAAACGGAAGTCGTCGTCCCCGCCGCCGCCAGCCGCCGCCGACGCAGGCGCCAGCCCGAGGAGAGGGAGAGAGGAGAAATAAGGAAGGAGGGGGAGGGGAGGGGAGGGGGGGGTCTGGTTCCAAACCCCTTCCCTCCAAGCGACCACAGAACGCGCTCTTTCAGAATTTAAACTTCCTTCCCACCCGTCCTTCCGTCATTCCTCATCCTCCAACATCCCCATCCCCCCCAGCGCCATATCTCTCTCCACCCGCCAATCTGAACTGGCGACGCTCGATTGGGCGGGCGTTTCCTTGCAGTTGGACTCTTAAGCTTCCATTTCAGCGCGCCCCCTGGCCCACTAGCTGTGCCGAGGGGTAAATATCTCTGTCCATCCCTCGGCCGTCTTCCATTCCGTGTCGATCTGACAATTCCTCCGCTGGCTCGCTCGCTCCCTCCTCCCGCCAGCTCCTCGCCCCCCATCCTCCCGCCAATCCCTCCCCCCGACCCCCTCCCTTCTCCTCTCTTCTCGGGCAGGCGACGAGGGCGCGGTGCCAGCAGAACCCGCCTCATCCGCCCTCCTTGCCGCCAACCTGCCGCTCATCCTGCACAACATACCCTTCCAACATTCCACCTGCGACACTCCGTCGGCAATGCCCAGGATCATGGGAGATCCCAAGGTCACGTCAGCGTCCCTGATGCCCTTCCGGGTCTTGTCCGGGTGCTGTTTCTGGAAAGCCTCGCGGGCTGCCAGGGCGAGGAAGGATGATGGCGGTAGCAGCGTAGCGTTCCAACACGTACTCTCCCCCTCCTTTTCCTTTTCCTCCTCCTCCTCCTCCTCCTCCTCCTCCTCCTCCTCCTCTTCCTCCTCCTCCTCTTCCTCCTCCTCGCCCTCGCCCTCTCCCTCATCATTTTCCTCCTCCTCCTCCTCCTCCTCCTCCTCCCCCTCCTCTTCCTTCTCTTCTTTTTCCTCTTTTTCCTCCTCCTCCTCCTCCCCCTCCTCGTATTCCTCTTCGTCCTCCTCCTGCTTTTTCTCTTCCTCCTCCTCCCTGGCGCAGAATACGCGAGCCTCGCGTCTAGCAGAGGTGCGCGTGGGACCGTGCCCACAGACGCGCCGCTGCCCGGGCTCCCCCCACGAGCAAGAGGCGCGCGCGTGGAAGGTCAGAGCGGCAGCAGCAGGACCCGCCGTTCCCTCGGAACCCACAGGACAGGACTCAGAGACAAACCGCCAAAAATGAACCTCAAAGGAAGCTCAGGCTGCCCCCGATGGACTTACTGCCCACGACCCAGCATAGTGGCGGGATGGGCCGAAATGCACTGGGCGTTGCGAACAAGGGGCTGAAGAGGCCCAGGGGCACAATATTTTCCGTCGGCGGCGAAGCAAAAGTGCTGCTTCAGCGGGTTGGCATCCAGGGGCGCGCAGATATATGCACACATCCAAAGACCTCCAATAGTTTTTCAAGCGTTCTGGATTATCGTCGCCTTCCCCCCCACTTCCAATAATTGCCTATCTTTTTTCTTGGGGATCGACGATGAATTGTGTCGGTGTTTCTGTCTCTTCCTGAAGATCCTCGCACTACGCTGGCAGCCGCCCCTGTTGCCCGCGGGGGTGCGCCCGCGCGCCCAGCTCCGCATCAGACGATCTGGCCTTTCCAAAAGGAGGAGGCGGAGGAGAGGGGGGAGGAGGAAGAGGAGGAGGGGGAGCAGCAGCAGCAGCAGGAGGAGCAGCAGCAGGAGGAGCAGGAGGAGGGAACAGGGAGGGAGGGGAGGGAGGGAGGGAGGGAGGGAGGGAGGGAGGGAGGATGAGGAGGAGGAGGAGGAGGAGGGGGAGGAGGAGGAGGAGGAGGAGGAGGAGGAGGAGGAGGAGGAGGAGGAGGAGGAGGTGGAGCGTGGCCGAGACGAGCCCGATCCTGCCATCCTGCCCGCCACCGCCGCCCCCGCGCGTTTGCACCACGATGGGCTCGAGGTGAGCGCGATCGAGGAAGTGGCGCTGCCTGCCGCTTGTCGCGAGGCGCGCGGCGAGGCGGACAGCGCCGACTATCTCAGCAGTGCCTGCCGCTGAGCGAGGGAGTAACGCCCGATGGGCGGCGATGCGATACGCGTGATAAAGGGCGACGATGAAGGCCAGGGACCCCCCCCCTCAGGCCGAGAACGAATAAGGGGTCGGATGGGACGGGGGAGCGCAGGGACACTGAGGCAACCCATTGGATACGGGCACAGTCGAGAACATAATGGGCGATCGCATCGGGGGCGCCAGGGCATCCGAAAATACAAAAATGAGTCGTTCTTTGAATTCGCTTGTTCGTGATCCAGCAACCTAGCCAGCTCCGAAGAGCGAATAGACTCCGCGCCATCGGATACGTGACTGTAGTTCTTCCACCTAATCGATTTCAAAGGACGGGCTGAAATGCTTCCGCACCCGTGATTTGATTCGGCAAGCGAGGCTCTCGGGAGCGAAGAGGGCACGGTCAAAACACCCCCTGGAACGCACTCTGCCACCGCGGACGCTTACGCTCGTCTCCGGGAACCCCTGCTCGAAACAATCCGAGCGCCTCGACTCCCCCGCTCTCCAAAGCAAGAGCATATCTTCGAGCCGCACAAGAAGGCCGCCCGACACGACGACGGGCACCGACTGGGGAGGCGCGGGGGGGGGGCAGGGAACCCAAGCGGGCGCGCTCCAGCGCCCGCGCGATGGAAGGCGACTCCCAAAAAGTCCGGGGCGAGCTTGCCCCCGCCCCACCACGCGGCATGTCCTCGTTCGACAATGGCACGACGCAGCCCAGCAACCTGAACTTGCCACCTGTTGAGAGCGAGGAGCGCCGCGCGCATGAGGGAAGCAGAGCAGAGAGGCATCGCACTTTTCAGCATCAGACCTCCCCACGAAGAAGCCAGCTCAAGCCGCTCGCCGCGGCCCATGCTGCTGCTCGGTGCATGCCAAAGACGGGCAGACAGGTGCCTCTCGGATGCTGCGAGCTGCCGAGGGGGCTGAAGCAATTGGGCCCTGCAACTCAGGACAGGCAGCGCGCGCTCGAGGAAACGATCCGCGCTCCGAGCGAAGGGGGCACCTGCGCCAGCAATTTGGACCGCCCTTTCTTCGAGCTTAGCCAAGGGAGGCCCCCCGCTGCTCGAGCAGGGTGCTACTGGGCCCCAGGCGGACGCCTGAATAAGAAAGGCCGCCCGCAATCTGAAACTCCTCCCAAGTCGGGCCCGCGCGGGCGAGCACCGATCGAAGGTCTGCGGCCACCTTGCGCTGGTGCATCGCCCTAACCTCGTTGGGATCTGGCATCGGGGCTCCGAGGGGGGGCGCCAAACATTTGGGCGCTTTCAATTGCAGCTTGGCAAGCAGCGAGGCTAGACGGAAGACTCTAGCAATCATTACGCCCCCCCGCCACCTCCAGGTCACCGCCCCCGCGTCACCAGCGCAAGCTCGAGCGCGTCCCCGCTGCTTGCGGCCCATGTTCCTAAACGGGTCGCCCAGGAAGACATTCGCTGCTATCGCGAGGGGCGATCCCGAGAGGGGGCGGCCATGAAGGGCGCCCGAAAACATCCAGTATATACGGCATACGGCGCGGTCTACTACGCTGTGGCATGGGTTGGCAGCGTAGAAAACATCCACGGCTCGCGCGAAACCTAGCGGAAGCCTGTGCGCCCACGAACACATCTTCATCCACTCTTGTCGGGCCGACGGGAACGCCTGGGCACAGTCGAAAGACACAAGGGAAGGAGGGGCAAGGGGGGGGGAGACGACGGCATTAAGACTGGCCAGGCGAGCCGAACTATATAGATCCACGATGTTGTTCACACAAATACGGCCTGCAATGAATCCGCGCCGGTTTGGAGCTCCCATCTTTTGGGCCGCAGGCGTGACATCGCGGTTGATGGTAGCGCCGACGATCTCATTAGCCGCACTGTTCAGTCCTAGGGGGCGGGTGCCGCGCGCCGCGCGCACGAGCCCCTCTAGCGATTCAGCCTCGCCCGCTAGCGGCTTGGGGAGGAAGCCAGCAAGAGAGGCATAATAGGACAGCGGCATGGGAAGACCTTGCAGCGTCCAACATAAGACGCTGTATAAGACATCTACCCAACGACCATGCCTCCAGGCCCGAAAGTAGAGCCCATCAGATCCAGGCGCGCTATTGGGGGCACGCCAAATGAACCTTTTTCAAGCGACCGCTTGGAGGGGAGTGGGAGAGGCGAGAAGCCCAGGCCCGTGCCACTCCCGAGACGCTCCAAGCACCGACCCCCCACGCAGGCACGGGCCTGGTCTCCTCAAAGATCGGGCACCAATACCTAGCTAAGGCAGCGACAGAGACAGCTTGCTCCGACTTCGAAATCAGATTTGGTCTATCGGGGGCGGCTGCATCGCAGTCTGCTGACGCAGCCGCGGCAAAAACATGCGTCTCGAACAAGAATTCCATAGTTGGGCTCTACGGCCAGCCGCCTGTTTCCGCCCCAGGGTCCGAGCCCGCCTCCCAGGGCAATTCACTTCCGCCGCGGCTTCTCGCTCGAGTTGCTCCCGTCTCTTAGTGGCATCTTGCTGCTGGAGGCTCGCATGAAGGTTGCAAAATTTAACGGGGTCAACTAGACGGACGTGCCCGTCGACCGACACCTCCAAGTGAGCACGCGTCCAGGGATGCTTGGCACGTAACGAACGCGCGAGGCGAACATCCTGGCGAGCAATCGCGCGAGCGAGAGAACGATATACCATGACCCTGGATGTGAGATGCTGGGGGGGGCGGCCTGGAGCTGGAGGTCGCGAGCTGCAACTCCCGCTCGCTGCCGACACAAAACTGCCATCTCGAGCTGCTCAGGGGGGGCCAGACAATTAAAGTCGATTAGTGCCTCGTAAGCCTGGACCATTTCAGTGTAGAAAGGGTCGGAATAGAGGTGGGGCGGGAGGGGACGGGGCCTGGGGTCCGATCCAGACGAGGCAGGGCGCTCAGCGAGAGTCATGCTCAGCGGTGTGTGGTCGCTCACACCGGAGGAGGAGGAGGAGGAGGAGGAGGAGGAGGAGGAGGAGCAGGAGGAGGAGGAGGGGGAGCAAGAGGGCGGAGGAGGAGGACGCGAGGGCCTGCAGAGTTTCCGCAGCCGCCAAGGGGCAACTGGGGACCCTGGACATCGGGCGTGACCTCAGCCGAGGTCGAAGCGGTGCTGGCCGAAGGCGAACGCCATGCGCCGCTTGGGGTGGGGGGACGGCGCCCTAGCCGCAAAACGGCCCAGGCCCCTGCCGCCCCCCCGAGCCGCCACCAACGGCGTCCGGCAGCGGCTCGGGCCACCAGCAGCGGCCGTCCGCGAGGCTGACGAGGAGGCGCCTCGCGACCGCCTTGCCACCCTCCGAAAGCGAGGGGACGGCGGCGCCCAGCGCCGCCAGGAGCGCCGACGCCCAGCCTCCCCAGGAGCGCCGACACCTCGGCCGTCACGACGTCCGCGTCGCCACCAGGCACCGCTCCCGTCCGCGCGACCCTGGACCCCGCGACCGCCACCGCCTCCGCCGACCGCCGCGCCGCAGCGCGCCCGTCTGCTCCATCAGCAGCAGCACAAGCCTCCGCAAGACGAGGGGCGACCCGACGTGCGTCGTCCGCCCACTCGTCGTCCACGTCGTCGTCGTAGGGCGCCACGGCGGAGGCCACCGCCACCTGCACGATCGCGAGGCCCGCGGGAGCAGCGGCCGCACGCGCTCCCGGCGGCAGCGCGGCGCGCGCTGGCGGCGCCGCCGCCGCTCCGCCACCAGCGCAGCGGGATCAGCACCTCCGCCAGGACGACCACGATCTTCACGTCGAGCACCACCAGCACCGCCATCGGCCGTCGGCGCCCGCCTCTCGCCCAGCTGAGACAGCACGGCGGAGATGGCGGAGCGCACGACCGCAGCGACGGTCCGCCGCGGCGCTCCAGCAAGGGCCGCCCCTCGCACCGCCGCCTCCACGAGGGCGGCCGCAGCGAGCGGAGGCGCGCAAGCCACCCTGAAGCGTCAATCGGCGGCGAGCGAGAGGGGAAGTGATAATACAGCAGAAAATCCCCACTGGGAAACCCGGGAGGAGCGAGGAGAAAGAGGAGGGAGGAGGGAGGGGGAGGAGGGGGAGGAGGGAGGAGGGAGGAGGGAGGAGGGAGGGATGAGGAGGAGGAGGAGGAGGAGAAGGAGGAGGAGGAGGAGGAAGAGGAGGAGGAGGAGGAGGATAAGTTGGAAGGAGGAGGAGGAGGAGAAGGAGGTGGGAGGAGGAAGGAGGAGGAAGGAGAGAGGAGCAGGAAGAGGAAGAGGAGGAGGATCGCGCGAAACCGTTTGGCACGAGCACGAGGCACGGGCACGCCCGGCGCATGGGCACCGCCCAGGGTGCTGCGGGATGCGGCGCCCGGGGCGCCGGAGGGACGGAAAAACGGGGGCCCGCTCAGAAGTCTTGTTCGATATTGTTCTCAACTCCGTTGTGGCAACTTCCAATGTTTTATGTTTGTTTGCCCTTGAAACTGAAGATCCTGCCCTTGAGGCTGGAGGCCGACAATTTGGGGTCGAAAGCTGCAGGTGGAAGACTGGATGTCGGTAGCTGGTGGTGAATGTTGGGAGTCGGAAGCTTGAGACTGGACGTCGGCCGCTTGAGGTGGGAGGTCAATAGGTGGAGGTCGAAAACTGGAGATGGAAGATTGGATGCCGTCAGCTGTTGGTTGATGGTAGGAGTCGGAAGTTGGAAGCTGGAAGTCGGTCAGGTGAGGTGGAAAGTCGATAGGTGGAGGTCGACAGTTTGGGGGTGTAAGATTGCGAGTTGAAGGCTGATGGTGGACGGTGGGATCGAACCCAAAGAAAGAATCGAGAAGGGCAGGACTGCTTAGTGAAGGCCCAGGGCCATTCAGCAAACGCCAATTCTCGGGTCCGGGTGGTTTTCCTCCCCTGAGAGAAGGAGAGAGCCTTCTCAGAAGGCGGCGGGGCTTCTCGAAGCCACTCCTGGGAAATTGTCCTTTGTCTTCGGGGAAGACTCAGGAAACCTCTCTGAAGGCCGGGGGGGGCTTCCAAGCCTCCTGAGCCAGCCCGCCCCCTCTCGCTGCCTCCCCCCCGCTCGCCGCCGAAGCGGTAAGAGCGGCCTCCGTCGGCTCCCCCGCCCAGCATTGCCCCGAGATGGCCTCCCGTACGGCCCCACGACGCCCCCCAAGACGGCCGGCATGGCCCCCGAGAGCCCCAGACGACGCGCCCACGGGCGTCCGCGGCTGCCGCGGTCCGGGCACACGCGGGCGAGGGCGACGCTCAGGCCAGCTTCAGGTCGGGCCTGCCCTCCGACGTGCGGGGTGCCGACGGCAACGCAAACATAGGCCAGACATGGTCAACAACACCCAGAAATAATCAAAACATCGTCCCCTGACTATCCTCCTTCTCCTCCTCCTCCTCCTCGTCCTCCTCCTCCTCCTCCTCCTCCTCCTCATATTTGTATGTTTTGCCTGTGTTTGAGCTGTCCTCCTGCAGAGGGACGTGCCCGACTTAAGGCCGGCTGCGGCCCGACGCGGCACAAAGCAACCCCCGCGGGGCGGCGGGTGGCGCGCGCGAGGCGGCCCACTCGCGTGGGCCAGGGCGGTCCGGGCAGGGCCTCCGCGGCACGCACACAGCCGCGGGCCGCGGGCGACGCGCGGGGGCGGGGGCGGGAGGCCCCCCGGGCTTAAGAGTCGGGCGCGTCCCTGCACAGGAGGAAGACTCAAAAATAAAATAAAAAAAATCCAGGCGAAGGACCCAACCATATGCAATTGTGAATACCGCAATTGTGAATATCTTCTTCGGTGGCGCTCCCTATGGGGCCACGAAACGTGTGAGGGGTGTGCCGAAATGGGTGCGCGGGACGCGTGCGGGCACACCCACTGGAGCCTTCGGTGGAGCTCCCTATGGGACCACGGAACGTGTGAGGGGTCACGAAACGTGTGAGGGGTGTGCCGAAATGGGTGTGCGGGACGCATGCGGGCACACCCACTGGGGCCTTCGGTGGAGCTCCCTATGGGGCCACGAAACGTGTGAAGAGCATGCCGAAATGGGTGTGCGGGACGCATGCGGGCACACCCACTGGGACCTTCGGCGGAGCTCCCTATGGGGCCACGAAGCGCGTGAGGGGTGTGCCGAATGGGTGTGCGGGACGCATGCGGGCGGCAGCACTGGGGCCTTCGGCGGAGCTCCCTATGGGGCCACGAAACGTGTGAGGGGTGTGCCGAATTGGGTGTGCGGGACGCATGCGGGCGGCAGCACTGGGGCCTTCGGTGGAGCTCCCTATGGGGCCACGAAACGTGTGAGGGGTGTGCCGAATTGGGTGTGCGGACGCATGCGGGCGGCAGCACTGGGGCCTTCGGGGCTCCCTTTGGGGCCACGAAACGTGTGAGGGGTGTGCCGAATTGGGTGTGCGGGACGCATGCGGGCGGCAGCACTGGGGCCTTCGGCGGAGCTCCCTATGGGGCCACGAAACGTGTGAGGGGTGTGCCGAAGTGGGTGTGCGTGACGCATGCGGGCGGCAGCACTGGGGCCTTCGGCGGAGCTCCCTATGGGGCCACGAGACGTGTGAGGGGTGTCCCGGATCGGGTGTGCGTGACGCATGCGGGCGGCAGCACTGGGGCTTTCGGCGGAGCTCCTTATGGGGCCACGAAACGTGTGAGGGGTGTGCCGAAGTGGGTGTGGGTGACGCATGCGGGCGGCAGCACTGGGGCCTTCGGCGGAGCTCCCTATGGGGCCACGAAACGTGTGGAGGTGTGCCGAATTGGGTGCGCGTGACGCACGCGGGCGGCAGCACTGGGGCCTTCGGCGGAGCTCCGGATGGGGCCACGAAACGTGTGAGGGGTGTGCCGAATTGGGTGTGCGTGACGCATGCGGGCGGCAGCACTAGGGCCTTCGGCGGAGCTCCCTATGGGGCCACGAAACGTGTGAGGGTGTGCCGAATTGGGTGTGCGTGACGCATGCGGGCGGCTGCACTGGGGCCTTCGGCGGAGCTCCCTATGGACGAAAGGCCCAGACTGCATGTGCGGGCATGACGGGGGCGGCAGCACTGGGGCCTTCGGCGGAGCTCCCTATGGGGCCACGAAACGTGTGAGGGGTGTGCCGAATTGGGTGTGCGTGACGCATGCGGGCGGCAGCACTGGGGCCTTCGGCGGAGCTCCTATGGGGCCACGAAACGTGTGAGGGGTGTGCCGAATTGGGTGTGGGTGACGCATGCGGGCGGCAGCACTGGGGCCTTCGGCGGAGCTCCCTATGGGGCCACGAAACGTGTGAGGGGTGTGCCGAATTGGGTGTGGGTGACGCATGCGGGCGGCTGGCACTGGGGCCTTCGGCGGAGCTCCTATGGGGCCACGAAACGTGTGAGGGGTGTGCCGAATTGGGTGTGGGTGACGCATGCGGGCGGCAGCACAGGGGCCTTCGGCGGAGCTCCCTATGGGGCCACGAGACGTGTGGAGGTGTGCCGAATTGGGTGCGCGTGACGCACGCGGGCGGCAGCACTGGGGCCTTCGGCGGAGCTTCGGATGGGGCCACGAAACGTGTGAGGGGTGTGCCGATTGGGTGTGCGTGACGCATGCGGGCGGCAGCATTGGGGCCTTCGGCGGAGCTCCTATGGGGCCACGAGACGTGTGAGGGGTGTGCCGAATTGAGTGTGTGGGTGACGCATGCATGCGGCAACACTGGGGCCTTCGGCGGAGCTCCTATGGGGCCACGAAACGTGTGAGGGGTGTGCCGAATTGGGTGTGGGTGACGCATGCATGCGGCAACACTGGGGCCTTCGGCGGAGCTCCTATGGGGCCACGAAACGTGTGAGGGGTGTGCCGAAGTGGGTGTGGGTGACGCATGCGGGCGGCAGCACTGGGGCCTTCGGCGGAGCTCCTATGTGGCCACGAAGCGTGTACTGGGTGGGTGAAACGCAGGGAAGAGGGGGAGGAGGGAGGAGGATGGGGAGGAGGAGGAGAGGAGAGGAGAGGAGGAGAGGAGAGGAGAGGAGGACGCGGGGCACCGTCTCTTCAACACGAGGACCCAACACCACAGGATGGTTGGGAACAACAAGAACAAACAAAATCAGGGGAAGATTTGGTTTGACTATTTTGAAGGTATTGTTGGTGCATGTGTTTTGCCTATTCTTGATTCTTCGTCGGAAAGCCGCCTGTAGGAGGACAGGGCCCGACCTAACCCTGGGCCCCCTTGTCGCGGGGTGCGCACGGCCGTCGCGCGCGGCCCACCGCCGAGGAAAGTTTGCAGCGCGCCCTGGAGCAGCGCGTCGGGATCCCAGGAGTTCGCCGGCAGAGGGCCAGAGGGCGCGCTGGATGTGCAGAGTATTCGCGTGCTCCGTCTCCGCGGGCGCGCGGCGGCCCCTGGGGGTCCCCAGCGGAGAAGTACCCCAGCAAGGTCCCCGTTGGCATGCCGCAGCTCCGTGGCGCGGGCTTCCGCACCGCCACTACAGCCCCAGGAGCGGCCCAAAGCAGATTCAAGGGCCCCGCGACGGCTTAAGAGTTCTCCAACTCGGCCCAAGATGGCCTCAAGATGGCCAAAGCGTCCCGAATACAAAATGCCCGCAAGATGGCTCCCAAGAGGGACCCAGGGCGCAAACGGAAATGATGTCCCTTTGTGTTTGACAACTGTTAGGGTTCTCTTGCTTATCTGGGTTTCGGACAGCCCTAAACGGCCCAAGAGGCACCCGAGAGATCCCTCCAAGACGGCCCCAGAGGCCCACAAAGAGGTCCCCAAACGCAAACGGCCAATGCCAAAGAGGTGCCCAAGACAGCGCAAGAACCCACAAGATACCTCCAAGAAACCCCCCAAAGCCCCCCACAAGGCTCCCACGAGGCCCCAGGAAGCCTCCAAGAAGCCCACAATAAGCCACCGAGGTGCCGCCGAGAGGTACCCCAGGAACCCGAGAGGCATCCAACACGCCTCTAACCCGCGACTCTGGCACGGTGGCGGGATGCCCCGACGGAACTTCTGTTGGGCGTGCTCGATTGAGTGTTGCCTCGCGATTACCCTGCCACTGATTCTCCTCCAATCGAGATTCACGCCACAGTTGATTGCTAGCGGTGGCGTGTGCCCGTGTACTTTCATTATTGTGAGTGTGTGTGCGTGTGTGCGTGCGTGCGTGTGTGTGTGTGTGTGTGTGTGCGTGTGTGCGTATGCGCGTGTGCGTGTGTGAATGTATGCGTGTGTGCGTATGTGCGTGTGCGTGTGTGCGTGTGCGTGCGTGCGCGTGCGCGTGCGAGTGTGTGTGTGCGTGTGCGTGTGCGTGTGCGTGTGCGTGTGCGTGTTTGTGTGTGGTTGTGTGTGTTTGTGTGTTGAGTGTTTGTGGGTTAGTGTGTTCGTGCTTGTGTGTGTGTTTGTGTGCTGCTGTGTTTGTGGGTGTGTGCTTATGTGTTTGTGTGAGCGTGTGTGCGTTTGTGTGGCTGTGTGTGTGTGCTTGTTGTGTGCTCGTGTGTTCGTGCAGTTGTGTAGTTGTGTCGGTGTGTAGTAGTGTAGTTGTGTGTTTGTGTGTTTGTGTGTGGTTGTGTGCTGGTGTTTTTGCATGTCTGTGTATAATTGTGGATATGTGTGTTGGTGTGATTGTGTGATTGTGTGTCTGTGTGTGTTTGGTTGTGTGTTTGGTTGTGTGATTGTGTGTTTGTGTGCGTTGTGTGCTTCTGGATGTGTGTGTGTTTATGTAGCTGCGGGTTTGCGGGTTTGTGTGTTTGTGTGTGTTGTGTGCTTGTGTGCTTCTGTGTTTGCGTGTTGTGTGGTGTGTGTTGTGTGATGTGTGATGTGCGTTGTGTGGTGTATGGTGTGTGCTGTGTGTTGTGTGTTGTGTGTTGCATGCTGTGTGTTGTGTGTTGTGTGGTGTGTGCTGTACGTTGTGTGTTGTGTGCTGCGTGCTGTGTGTTGTGTGCTGTGCGGTGTGTTGTACGTTGGGTGTTGTGGGTTGCGTGTTGTGGGTTGTGGGTTGTGTGTTGTGTTGAGTGGTGTGTGTGTTGTGCGTTGTGTGTGCGTGTATGCGTGTGTTGTGCGTTGTGTGCTGTGTGTTGTGTGTCATCTATGTTGTGTGTGTGTGTTGTGTGTTGTGTGTTGTGTGTTGTGTGTGTGTGTTCGTTGTGTGTGTTGTGTTGTGTGTTGTGTGTTGTGTGGTGTGTGTTGTGTGTGTGTGTGTCTGTGTCTGTGTCTGTATCTGTCTGTGCCTGTGTCTGTGTCTGTGACTGTGTCGGTTCCGTGTCTGTGCCTACGCCTGTGCCTGTGCCTGTGTCTGTGTCAGTGTTTGTGTCTGTATGTGTGCAATTGTTTGTTCAATTGATTGCTCGAACCTATTTGCGTGCGTTCTCCACTGTGTGTTTGCTTGTTTGTGTGTTTGCTTGCTTGTCTGCGTGAGTGCATGATCGACAGCGTGCCTTCAAGCCTGCCTGTTCACACCAGTCACTGCTTTTGGCGCTCCCGATCGCCCATCTTTCTGAGGGAGATCTTCAAGGCCTGGCCTGGGCGCTGAAGCACAGAGTCTTGGTCTTGTGGACCTCCTCCTTGATGTCCTCCGTATTCTTGTGAAACGTACTGAGGATCCTTGGGGGGGCGCCGATGGCGGACATCCAGCGATGCAGGTGCGGACCAATTACCATGGCCTGCGCCAAGAGCAGTGCTCCTCCTGCTCCTCTTCCTCCCCCTCCTCCTCCTCCTCCTCCTCCTTTCTCCTCCTGTCTTGTGGTTTCAATATGCGTTGCACGGGGCTGTCTCCACCAGCACAATGCTGGAGCTCGTTCCGACGTGGCAGCAGAGCGTTGCAGCTCGACTTCGGCGCTGGCCCCCTGGAGGGGCCGAGCCACTCTGCGCCCTGCGGCACGGGGGCCGGCCCCGCGCAGCGCGAAGGCCACGGGCACTCCTCGCCTCCCTCTGCCTCCTCGGCGTCCTCCCCCCTCCTCTCTCCGTCGTCAGTGCAAATTGATGGGCGTGTTTTCCACCACCACCATCATAAGTTGGAGGGGGTGTGGTCCTCCTCCTCCTCCTCCTCCTCCTCCTCCTCCTCCTCCTCCTCCTCCTCCTCCTCCTTCCCCCCTCCAACTTATGGTGGTGGTGGTGGAAAACAGGCTCATCACAAATGGCACCTGCCGGGGGCCGCCTTCGCCGTCGTGCTGTCCGTGGAGTCCGCGCGCGGCGCGTCGTCTGTCACGCGGCGGCTCACGCAAGCCGCCCGCGCGGCACGCCACACTGGAGACGAGAGCCCTCGCGCGCGACCCTACCTGCGCAACTTGCGCGCCAACGTCGGCGCAGACACCCCCGTTTTCTTTCGTCGCTCATATGACC
The DNA here is from genome assembly GCA_963575745.1 of Prorocentrum cordatum. Lineage (NCBI taxonomy): Eukaryota > Dinophyceae > Prorocentrales > Prorocentraceae > Prorocentrum > Prorocentrum cordatum. Next base: position 193,414 of record CAUYUJ010016303.1, read on the forward strand.
TCCTCTCCGTCATCACCCTGGCCAGTGCGCTGATGCTTGATTTCTCCCAAGCTCCCGCCTGGCCTCCGTCCGCCTCCTGGTTCTCGTCCTCTTCCTCTTCCAAGCCCTCGTCTCTGACGCGTGCACGCGCGCTCACGGAAGGACCGGACGGCTCACACTATGCTCGGGCCGAGAACACGCCCCCTCTGCCTTGCATCTCCTCACCAGCTCCCTCATCCTTCCTCTCCTCCTCCCTTCCTCCTCCTCCTCCTCCTCCTCCTCCTGGTCCTCCTCCTCCTCCTCAAGGCTTGAGCCGGGGGGGCTAATGTTGGGAGACTATTCTTAGGTCGGGCATGTCCTCCTACATGCGGTTTTTGATCTTGGGGGAAAAATGAAACAAATTCAACAAATATTCAACATATCCGAAAATACAAAAAAAACGTCCCTGTTTAATTTTTAACCATTTGTGAACACTCCTCCTGTAGAGGCACACGCCCGATTTAATACTATTATGGGACCATTCTGGGATAGGCAACACGATCCCACGCGGGAGCTGACCGGGCCTGTCGTATGCGCTGGGCGCAGCCGTCGGCCTGCACGCGTTTGCGATGCAAGGCACGGCCTGGGTTCTGGGATGACTTGGGGGAGACGGGAGGGAGGGGGGGAGGGGCAAGCTAGGTGCGCTCGCGTCATATCCGACGTCCTACCCCTCCCTCCCATCCCTTACCATGGCGACATCTCCTCTCGATTCACACAATCGGATGTCGTAGTACATGGGGAGAGGGGGGAGGGAGGGGGGGAGGTTGGAGAGAGGGAGGAGGGACAGAGGAGGAAGGGGCTCAGTTCACGCTTGGAGCCCAAAGGCGACCGAAAGAGGAGCAGTGGCGGGTCATACAGACATGGTCCTGATGTCGAAATTCGATCCAGCGCTTCCGTCGAGACCGACCACGCTGCGCGAGTTTCGCACGAGGAAGCGGGATCGTTGACCGCTGGTCGAACCGTGCCTTCCTCGGCTGCCGGAAAAGAGCCACCCTATCAACACAACATCCCTCGTGCGGCGCACGCGACCGCCAGCCGCCCGAACACGTCGCCCCGCCCCTACGCCGCGGCCGCGCTCCTGCAAGAAGATCAACCACAACCAGAGTTCTTCGACAGTTCGCGCAGAGTTCTTCCGATCGAAGCTGGGCCCCCCTCCCTGGCGCGCGGAGCGTGCCAAAAACGACCCTGGAGTCTGGAGGCGACGCCAGCGGGGTGCAGCGCAGATCCAGGAATGAAGGGGAACTGGGACACACAAATAAATACACACAAATAACATTATCCCCCATATTTTCCCATATTTTCTGGGTTTTTGTCTTTCCCCCCACTTCCCATATTTTCCTATATTTTCCGGGGAATCGACCATTAATTGTGTCTGTGTGTTTTTTCCCCTCCTGAAGGAACTCCGCAGACCTCCGAATGTTTCGGCTCGGGACGCTTCCGTCTTCGGGGTGAGAGGCTCCTGCGCTGCTCCTCCCTCGGCGGGGCGACAGGCCAGGCGCCCGGCGGCGATGCGAGGGCGACTGGGGGTCGATGCTTCCCCCTCTGGGCCTACACCCTGCGAAATGCTTAAGAAATCATGGGTTAAGAAATTCATGGTCTCAGAATTTTAATACAACCCAACATTTCTATCAAAATCTTAGGATTTACATTGAAACATTAAGAATCATCGAGACTCTGGCCGAAAACTTAGGTTTTCTTAAGCATCGCCTAAGGTGTATCCCCTCCTAGAGCCACCCCCGAGGAGCGCTCCTGCGCTGCTGCTCCGTCTCCACGTAGAACGTCGGGGTGCGCAGGACGCCCACGATGCCGCCCGACCTGCCGACGCGCACCGGGGAGAGGGAGGAGCCGGAGGGAGGCAGGCGCCTCCTCGTCCTCCTCCCTCTCCTCCTCCGCCTCCGGAGGAGGAGGAGGAGGAGGAGGAGGAGGAGATGGGGAAGGAGAAGGAGGAGGAGGAGGAGGGGGAGGGGGAGGAGGAGGAGGAGGAGGAGGAGGAGGAGATGGGGAAGGAGAAGGAGGAGGAGGAGGAGGGGGAGGGGGAGGAGGAGGAGGAGGAGGACTCCTCGTGGCGGGCGCATGATGGGCGGGAGCGCACGACCGGGAGGAGCGGGGGCCAGGGGGCTCCAGGGGGAGAGGCTTAGGGGGGGGGGGGCGCGGGCGCGGATGACCAGGGCAGGGAGGGAGAGGACAGAGGGTGAGGATGGCAAGGCGTAGGACGAAGACGAGGAACATGAGAGAGGACAGGGGAAGGAGACGAGGTGGGAGGTGGTAAAAGATAAGCACGAGAAAAACTGGAGGACGAGGAGGAAGGAAGGAACGGAAGAGCAGCAGGATGGGGGAGAAGCCGGAGAAGAAAGAGGGGAGGGAGAAAGAAGACCAAACAATGATTACGAAGAAAACGCCTTGCCAGTACCGTGTCCAGCTAGGCTTTGTAGCTCTCATGATGCATCCCTGCCCTTCATTCCTCATTTCTTTTTCTCCTCCTCCTCCTCGTGGTGTTGTGCACCTCTGCGCACATGCATGCACAGGAATGTACAGCTTGCTGCTGCTCGTGGCCTGTGATTCGCGCAGGTCGATCGAGCGGTCCGTTCTTGTTGCTTGCGTCGTGCGCGCCCCAGACAAGTTTCTGCTCCGACCTATGCGTGATTGCACTCTGAGTGGTGAAAGTGCAGGTGCATGATTATGAAGGGGCCCTGGGACACACAAATAAATACACACAAATAAAAATATCCCCCATATTTTCCATATTTTCTGGGTTTTTGTCTTCCCCCTCACTTCCCATATTTTCCTATATTTTCCTGGGAGTGGACGATTAATTGTGTCTGTGTGTTTTTTCTCCTCCTGAGATTAGTACACTTTGAGTGGTGAAAGTGCAGGTGCATGATTACATACTCACCGCCGATCTCACCAGAGCCCTGGCATGAACCTGGCCAGGGGCAGAGCGACCAGCACTCCGGAGCGTCACGGCGAGCTCCCAAGAACCCTCTGGGCGTGGGCGGTTTCGGGTAACAGCTCTGCCAGGGAACATTCGCTTGAAGGGGCCCTGGGACACACAAACAAATACACACAAATGAAAATATTCCCCATAGTTTCTCATATTTTCTGGGTTTTTGTCCTCCCCCCACTTCCCATACTTTCCCACATTTTCCCGGGAATCGACGATTAATTGTGTCTGTGTGTTTCTTTCCCTCCTGATCGCTTTTCCCACTAGACGCCACGCCGCAGCCCTCTCTCGCCTTCAGACACGAGGTGGCTGACAGTCCGTCGTGGAGGCCAGGGAGATGAACCAAGGCATGAGCATCGATGTCTTGCCATCGCTCGGACGTCCATTCCCCCGTGCAGAGGTCGCTTTCGTGCGTGTTGTGTGCTGGATGATCCAGGATGCGCGGGTTGAGAAGCGACCAAGGCTGCGGAACCGCGGCGAAGGGCTCCAGGCTCCACCGCGTCGGCACTTGCACGCCCACGCCCGCGGAGAAAAAACGGCCGACGATCCTCACCTCGCCATCGCTCGGACGTCCATTCCCTGTGCTTGTTTTTGTTTCGTGCGTGGATGATCCAGGGTGCTCCTCGACGGCCCTCGCCGAGAAAAAAAAAACGCACACGCCCGAGCGATGCCAAAGGTGTTGGGGCGGGCCTCGGAGGCCCGCAGGGGGGGTCGTGCGGGAGCCTCGGGGGCCCTCCGGGGAGAATGTTTTGGTACTATACCCTCTTAGGCTTCTCTTGGTGAGCGTGTACTCCAGATTTCGTAATAAAGGGAGGGGGGTCTCATTTCGGGGGGGGTCTCTTCCAGGCTATCTTGGAGGGCCTGGGGGGGGTCTGGGGACGATGTTTTGGAGGGTTCTCCCACGGGGGAGGTCTGAAATGGCTTGTCTTGGAGGGTCCAGACCCCCTCCCTTTTATGCCGACATCTGGAGTATACTTGTTCGGCGTGTCGACATTGGGCAGAAAGGGGGGGGGGGGTCTGGATCTGCGCTGGACCTCCCTGGCGCGCAGAGCGCGCCAGGGGCGGCGCCGGAGGCGCCGCCAGGGGGGCCCAGCGTGGAACCAATAAGTCCGAGCGGAGCGCCAAAAGTTCATGTCTCTAGTTCTTTCTTCTTCGGCTCTGCTCCTCACGAAACAGCTCGGGGTCCTTCCGTGAGGAGGGCGCGTCCTCGTCCTGCCTCCTTCGCGCCCGCGGCGCCCGCGCGCGGCCTGCGCCGCCCCGCCGGCGCCGAGCCCTGCCGGCCTCGGCCCCTGCCCGCCCCGAAGCTCCCCCTATGAGCTCCGAGGCCGCGCCGAGGCAGCCGGCGCCGCGGCGCGGAGCCTCGCTCGGCCTCTCCCGGGCCCCCAGGGCCGCCCAGAGCTCGGCGCGGCCCGCGCAGCAGGGCCCCGAAGGAGGCGTCCGTGCACCCCAGACCCCCGACGTCATGATTTTTTCATGACGTCGACCCCCCGAGGTCTCGACCCATTCCCTGGGACCGGTTTTTCGTCCTGAGTCGTTTTTTGACGGTCCCGAGGGCCGGTAAGGGCCCCCAAAGGCTAAAAATAATGAAAAACCTCCCGTCGTGATTTTTGTCATACCTCGAGGGGGTCTGGGACGCCTGGGCAGAGCGCCCGGCCCGGGCGACGAGAAAGGTCCCGAAGCTGTCTCGGGTCTTCGCGGCTCCTGCCGGGATGGCTCCGGGGGGAAGGCGCCGGGAGCCGTGGCCGGCCCGCCGCGCCAGGCCGTGCCGAGGCGCTTCGGCGAGCAAGGGGGGCGAGAGGTGCCCTCCGAGCGCCTGCCAAGGTTAGAGGAAAAAGAACTATGCACATACACCGATTCTGGCCAGGCCCATCCTGAGCCCAGGATCGGTGCATATGCCCTCCTGCCTTGGCCAGGAAGGCATATGCACCGATCCTGGGTCAAGGATGGGCGTTGTCAGGATATCGGTGCATGTGCATAGTTCTCTTCGCCCGAAAGGTGCAGGCGTGTTCGGCGGGCGACGCGCTCGCCCGTCCCAGAGGAGGCCTCCCAACCGGCTACGCGAGGGCCGACCGCGGGTCGGCCAGAGCGGGGAGCTGAACCTGCGGCGGTCGTCCGGCATCTCACGCTCAGCCTCATCCGCCCGCAGACGACACGCACACAACTGGCACGCGTCTGCTTGGTCCGCCTGGGCACCCTTGACACGCACGTGCCCCGAGCAGAACTGAGCACCTTCCAGCTCCTGGTCCCACCTCGGCGGCCCAAGAGCCGGTCCGATCACACCCCTGGAGCTGGTGATATCGGGCAATCGACAGGGAGGGGCGGTGATTTTGAAGAAGCCTAACACCTGCAGCCGTGCGACGGACGGAGCGAACGACAATCTGATTGGCGCGTGCGGTTCGGTCGCCGCTTCATGGCAAACGCCAGGTGCTAGTTACTGATCGCCTTGGACAGGCCAGCCGAAACAGGAGAAGGCGTCGAGCATCCTCACTCCCTCCGCCGACTCACCAGTGCACGTTCCTGTCGAGTCAAGGTACACCTGGCGGACCCGTTCTAGGGGCCAGTCTCCGAGGTTCAGGGGCGGGGTCGAACACCCCTTCCAGCATCGAGGGGTCGAGGAGAGCCGCAACACGGCGGCACCGATGCCGCCGTGGGGCCTCACAACTCACACGCTTGCAGGCGAGCGCCTCTGACCCAAGCAAACGAGCGGGCGCCTGGGGAAGGCACTCGCGCAGTGCCTGCGGGCAGCCCAGGAAAAGGAACCGTGGAGCGAGGAACCCAGGAAGGGCACTCTGTGAGGTGCCTGCGGGGGGCCCAGGAAAAGCACTTTGGAGGAGGAGGAGGAGGAGGAGGAGGAGGAGGAGGAGGAGGAGGAGGGGGAGGAGGGGGAGGAGGAGGAGGAGGAGGAGGAGGAGGAGGAGGAGGAGGAGGAGGAGGAGGAGGAGGAGGAGGAGGAGGAGGAGGACGGGCCCCGCGGGAGGGCCGAGGCCGGGCCGGCCGCGGAGGCGAAGGCCCCGCGGGGCGGCACTCCGCGAGGCCCTCCCGGGCCCCTGCAGTGCGCTGGCACTGGCAAGACCTCCCGTCCCCCGGGAGCCCGAGCGATCGCAGCAGCGGCCCGTTTTTTTTTGTTTTTTTTTTAGACCTCTTACATGGCTGCGGATCGCAGCAGCGGCCCGGTGCGAGATGAGACGGTAGGCCCCCGAACGCCCCGCGGCATCCCCAACCGGTCCCGAGTCGTGATACGCAACGCCACCAAAGGGAACCATGACCGACACCCCTGGAACCCCCAGCGGTGGGGCTTTTTTCGATCTGAACATCACTGACAAGGTGGTTTTGTTGGTTCAAAACCACATGTGTTGCCGTCTTAGCCAGCCAAGACTTGACCGCCGACCATTCCGTGCAATGCACGGTCTCTGGACACAATGCAGCACGACAGACTTCTGAAGACGTGGTGTTGTTCCCCGCAGGCGCGACATGCGCCATCACAGGGTGCGACGGGGTCATTTGAAGGATGGTTCGCGCCCAAATATGTCCCCCCCTGCAGGTGGCTCACCAGCAGGAGCAGCTTTGGCACGCTGGCTTTCGACATCCATGCGAAACCCAATGGCGGAGGCATGGGGAAAGAGGAGGAAGGTGAGGGGGAGGAAACGGGCCACGGGCGCCGACGCGCCCAGCGGCCGCGCGCAGCGAGGGTGCGCGCAGCCCAGCACCTAATTAGTCAGGTGCGCCGGGGCGCTCTGCCGGGCGCGCCTGCAAAGCCGCGCGCTACTCAGCGTCGGGCCCCCCCGCCCGCACCGCGGGGAGCAGCAGCAGTCCAGCCGCCTTCGGCGGCAGAACTGGGACACGCCCGCCGCAGGGCCGGCTCGCAAGGCGTTCCCACCGCGGCGCCCAGCAGCCACAGCGCAAGCACGCCACCCAGCCTGGGCCTAATGAGGCCGCGCGGGCGCGCCAGCCGCCGCCAGCAAAAAGCGCTCGCGCCGCAGATACCGCGCCTGGCCGGTGCGCGCCGCTCGCCACGCGGCGCGGCGCATGGCCGTCAGCCAGGGGGGGGGGGGGCCAGGACAGCGGCCACGACCGCGTCGTCCGCCTCCCGGGGCTGCCGTCGTCTGGGCCAGGGCGCCGTCCACCGCCCAAGGACGCGGGGGCCGCCTGGCCCGTGGCTCCCATGGTTGGCTTTCAGGGCCTCGAGCTCGACCGCAGCCAACATGGTCTGCAGCGCCGTGAGCGCGGCCAGCCGAACCGCCCGCCCCTGCCGAAAGGCTGCCGCAGGCAGGCGGGCGGCCGCGACGGCGCCCGCCCGGCGATCGGCAGCCTCGTTCCCGAGCCCGTCCTCCTCGGAGGTGCCTCGTCGCGCCGCCGCCTCCTCGTCGAGGTGCGCCTCTACCCACCTCGCGGTGACAGACCCAGACTGGCAGTGCGGCTCGAGCAAGGCCCACAAGTCTGCGTGCTGCCAAACACACGGCGAGGCGCTGGCATGGAGGGCCATCACCCCACTCCGAACGCATTGCGAATCGGTGACGATCTCCACAGGACGGCCTGCCGCGCTGACGGCGTGCAGCGCTGCGGTCACCTCGGCCCGCTGCGCCGTCTGCTCGCCGTCGACAGGGCCCTCGCCATCGCTCGGACGTCCATTCCGTGTGTGTTTTTTTCGGTTTCGTGCGTGGGTTTTTCGCCAAGTGATCAAGGATGCTTCTCGATGGTCCTCGCCGAGTAGAAAACGCACACGCCCGAGCGACGCCGAGGGCCAGCGCGATCGTCGGGAGGCAAGCCGGGGCACTCCAGCCGTAAACCCTATCCTGCGCGGGCCAGCAGTGGTGAAGGGGCCCTGGGACACACAAATAAAGACACACAAATAAAAATATTCCCCATATTTGCTCATATTTTCTGGGTTTTTGTCTTCCCCCCCACTTTCCATATTTTCCCGTATTTTCTGAGGAATCGCCGATTAATTGTGTCTGTGTGTTTCTTTCCCTCCTGAAGTGGGTCCTCCGGGTGCTCCCACGCCCCGGCCGTCCAGGCCCGGCAACGCTGCGGCGGGCTCTGGGGACTCGCGGGCGCAGGCAGCGCGGGGGCAGGCAGCGGCGGCGGCGAGCGCCGCTATAGCAGCGGGTCCCGCTGGGAGGACGCCAGAGTTCGCGGCGCCGGGTGGCAGGCGGGCCAGGATGGCAGGGGCCGAGTTGTGATGCGGCGGGCCAGGATGGCAGGCGGGCCCGGATGGCACGCTGGCGCACAGCGTGTGATGTGGTATCAAGCGCGGCAACCGGGTTAGGAGTGGCCGTGCCTCCGCTCGGCTTTCCCGCGTCATGCTGCTGAACATCTTCACTGTACTCAACGCCTTCACCTGCTTCGGCGGCGTGGGCTTATCCAGCTCCGGCAACTCCGCCGTTCTCGACCTTCCGCTCCCTCTTGAGCCGAACGGCGTGGGCGGAGTGATGGGGACGGGGTGGGAGGCGGAGGAGTGGGAGGGGGGGGAGGGACGGAAGGTAATCGGGAGCGGGAGCAGGACATGGACGGAGGGCCGATGAAGGGGGGGGGGCAGGGGACAGGGGGGAGTACCCCCCCCCGTCCTCCGCATCGTCCCTCGCCATCCTTCTCCTGGCGTGGCCCGAGAATTGGAGGCCTGGGAACGGGCACCAACACAAACACAGGGGGGCTGCCTCCACACGGTGGAGACGATCCTAGACTTCGGTGTTGGTGGCAACATTTCGGTCACCCTGGAAGCCAGAATTTGCACAACCATCACAGAGATCAGGATCATCCCTCGGTGGAGGCACACCGCCGATGGTTGTTTTACGTTGGTATCTACCTCTAGGCCTGCGAGAGAAGGCCCGGACGGACCATGCGGCAGCCATGGGGGGCGGAGCCGACTTGTCCGACCCTGGGGCAGGCAGGGCCGCGGGCCCTCTCGCTGCTCGGGTGGGGCCCTGGTGCAGCTCGAGCCGGCGGCGGGGGCCTCCCCCTGCGCGCCCCTCCCCCCCCCCTGCCTCCCGTCCACTCTCCCCCTCCTCTTCTCCCTCCTCTTCTCCCTCCTCCCCCTCCTCTACCTCATCCTCCTCCCCCTCTTCTCCCTCCTCCCTCTCGCTTCCACTCTGTCCTCTCCACCCCCCCCTCGCCCTCAACCCATCCTTCCCCCCCCCTCCCCCCCCCTTCCTCCCCCCCCTCCCTAGCCTCCTCCTCCTCCTCCTCCTCCTCCTCCTCCTCCTCCTCCTCCTCCTCGTCCTCCCTCTAGTCTGCTTCGTCCCTTATAGCATGAAAATCAGATGGCGGCTTCGTGGAACGGGATATCGGAGCACGACTGCGATCACCAACCCACCTTTCCTCCCCCAGTTCCTCTTCCTGTTCCTCCTCCTCCTCCTCCTCCTTTTCTTCCTCCTCCTCCTCCTCCTCCTCCTCCTCCTTCTGTACTTCTACAAATGTACACTATGAGTGCAAGCTGCTCTCTTCTCTCCAGCGAAGGCGCCAGCGAGGTGTCCGGGTCTCACCCGCGATGTTTTTACACAAAAGATGCCGCCGAATCGACAATCCATCTGTGTTTCTGAAACCTAACGCTTCGAGTTCTATCATAATGGCGTTCCTGCTACAGCGTTGGCTCCACTGTCCCACTCCCCATTTGTCCAAATCATGTGCAAGCTGCAGCGCAGACCCCATCTCATTGTTATGGTTCTTCCACATCGCGTTCCTGCTGCAGCGTTGGTTTCGGATACGCGCTTTTGGTCCTTACAAATCGCGTTCCCACTGCAGCGCTGGTCACAATTCTGCGGTTGCGGTCCTTCGAAACCGTGTTCCCGCTTCAAGGCGAATCTCATTTTGCGCATCCCGCTTCCCAAACCGTCCATTTGCATTTCCCGACCTGTGACATGTCTGACCTTGATGTCGAAACGAATCGCCGACGACGCTGGCTCTGGCCATGCTCTTCTATGCCATGCTGTGCCGTCCTTTACCATGCATCGCGTACTCTCTCGGGTTCATTGCCCTGTTCGACATCCGACTGTGCGAGTAGAGAGGAGATCTACGCAATGGTCAAGGATGGGCGGGAGGGGTAGGGCGTCAGATATTCCTTCCAGAGGCAGACAGGGGGGCCCAAAAAGCACAAAACGGTCGCAGACTGAGAAGGCCTTCGGACCCTTCCACGGCCGAAGCCAACCAAGAATATATTCGCGCCGTTGCGAAAAGCGTCGTCCGCACGGCGTCATTCAAGCGTGGCCGCCCCGCAAGCATCGCCAAAAACGTCGGGAATTGTCACGTGCATCCACCAAAGGCCGTTCTCCCCCTTGTCTCAATCATCACGATGCGCACTCCCAAATGGCTCGCGTTAGTGCGCATCGCGCAGCAGACGCACGCGTGGCTCTTGTTGTCGTTGTGCGCCACCTCGGCCGCGGCCGTAACTGGCGCAGGCCCGCGGGCGCCCCGACGCAAGGTTCCCCCTCTCGCCCGCGCCGCCGGGCCGCAGCGACGCAGTGCGCCGCGGGGCCCGCTGCTGCCCCTGACGCGCCGCCACCCGAAACCCCCTTCTTCGGCAGAGGCCCCCGCGAGAGACCCGACTCGCGCGCTCCTTTCCCAGCGCCCGCCCCCAGGGGCGGTCGCCAAGCCCCCTGGGGGGGACGAGAGGCTGGAAGGGGCCTCGTTGACGAGAAAGCACGATCCAGGAAAACGAGGAAACCCTGGGCCAAGAAAGCGCAGCAAAATGACGAACAACAGTAACGTGTCAAACATGAACAGGGCCAGGTCAGTCGCACGGGGCGCCCCGAACCATGAACTCCTCATCTGCAGACGGCCGCGCCCCCTCCGGGACGCGCGCCATCACGATGTCTTTGCGCCTCTCTCGACCGAGCGAAAGATCGCCACCCCGTTCCCCGGCGTCGAGCGATCGGTAGGCCGCGCGTCCAAGCGCGCCCTTGGGAACCGCAAAGCAACGCGGGCATTCCATAACCGTTCTCCATCTGCGTCACCCCCCCGGGCGCCGCTGCGCCCCGGAACAACTTCTCGGGCGCCGCGCCCGCGCCGCCTGGCGGAAGCAGCGGGCGACCCCGCCATTGCGGAACGACGGAGTCCACGAGGTCCATCTACCAGTCTCCGTTCGCACGCGCCTCTGGCGTTTTTCGCCCCCACATGGAACGGGCCCGAATAGTCGCCAAGGTCGCTGAAATCGTCGACGTCGGCGCCGTCGCGGCTGGCCGGGGCGACGTCGCCGCCGCGCTCGCTCGCGAAGCCCCCATCTGCTCGCGGCCTCGGCGCCGCCGGGGCGCCGGCGGCGACGGGCGCGACTGGAAGCTCCCTCGCCTGCTGCTTTCTGAGCAGATTGGGCGGGAACTCCCGGGGGCCCTTTCTGCCGGCGCCCCTGGTGGCTGTCCATCATTCGCGCTGGCTGATTCGTCGCCGTCGCCAGATCCTTCGCTCTCTGAGCTGGAGCGGCCGCCGGAAATGCCGTCGTCGGACTCCGAGGGCGACGGGCGCCCCGCGCTGCAGAGATTCTCCTGCTCCGATGCGTCGTCTGCGCCCGGGGCCTTCCGCGCAGGAGCCCCCAAGCGGCTTCGGGGGACGTGTTCCGGCGACGAATCCTGCGCGAGGCGACCTGGCGGCCGCGGAGATCCAACGCGCCCCAAAGACGGCCCGAGACGCATGAAAGACTACCCCCAACACCGACCAAGGCGGCCCCCAAGTGGCCCAAGACGGCCCGCGAAACCCTCGCGACACTTCAAACATTTTTGTTATATATATATATATATATATATATATATAAAACATCAAAAGGCTACGCGCGACGGCTCCGAGTGAACCTCGCGAAAGATCATAGGTAACCTGTCGCCCCCTCCCTTCGCGCCCGCGTGGTCCACGGGCGGGCCCCGCGTCGGTCCGGGAAACACGTGGCCCCGCAGTCAGTTCAAGCTCTGGACCCAATGCTCGGCCACGCTGGCGTTCCCGAAAAGGCAGGGGCGCGCGGGGCGCCGATGCGCTGGGCACTTGCGTCTAAAAAGAGGCCCTGAGACAGACGGATACATGAGCGCAGATCCAAGGACCCCATATCTTTCAATGCATGATGGGCTGTTTGTCTCCCCCCCTGCGCGCCCCGCATGTTCCCATGCTGCCCTGGGTTAACGGGCGAAAAACGGTATAACATAAACTTTTTCGCTGTCGGGGGCGCCTGTCCCAGGGCGGCTGGAAAGTTCATGCCCCTACAGCGCCGCCGTGAGAATCTAAACTTTCCAGCCGCCCTGGGGCAGGCGCCCCCGACAGCGAAAAAGTTGATTTTATATCGTTCTTCGCCCGTTGACTGGGGGTCGACGGTGAAGTGTGTCTGCGTGTTTTCTCCTCTCCCGAGACTATCCGCCGCCTCCTGTGGCCTTGCCGCAGAGGCGCGCGGCGCGCTGACTCGCTGCGCGGATCCCCATAAGCGGGTTCTCGGCCGATCCCGCTGGCGCGACGCGGGGGGGCCGCGCGCCTGCCCGGGCCCGGCGGTTGTTCCGTTCCGAAGGGGCCAAGATGGCCGATGCTCGCCTAGATGTCCCCAGGACGGACAAGGCGGCCAGAAGGAGAGCCGAAGCGGTCCCAAGACGTCTCCAAGACCGCCCAACATGCACCCGAGATAGCCTCTGGATGGCCCAAGACGGCCGAGGAGGCCCCGGAGATCTCTGTCCAAGAGGGCCCCAGGAAGGCCTGAAAATGCCAAAATCGTCGATTCGTCCCCCATGTGTTCACCGATTGGTTTCTCCACAACGGCTGGGGGAACACGCGGGCCGACGCGCAGCTCGGCCGAACTGCGGCCGCAGCGTTCGCCCGCGCGAGCGCATCCTACAAAGCTGGGGGCCGCAGTCATTCGCCGCGGTCGTCTTCGATCAATCGAGGGGGGGGGCGTTCATGGAGCCCTCCTGCGCGGGCTGAAAGAGAAGGCGAACAAGCGTTGGCCCCGAATGAGATTAAACGACTTGACTAGAAAAACTCCGTTGGGCTCCCTTGGCATGCGCTGGGCTTCATCAAGTGGTCTCGTCAAGTGTTCGCGGCGTGCCAGCGCGCCCCGATGCCATCTGGCGCCCGCTGAAAAATGCGCGGCGAAAGCTAGAGGTGGCGTCATTGCCTGCCGAGCAGATGCCCGCCTATGTTCGGGCCGCCCGCGAAGCAAAAAAAACGCGTCGTCTGCGCCGACGCCGGCGCGAAAGCAGCCCGCGTAAAGTCGCGCGCGAGCGCCCTCGTCTCAAACGCGGGCCGCCGCGCTGGCTGCCCGCGCAGGCCGCCGCGTAAGATCGCCTCGCCATCTCGCGCAAGGTCCCCTTTTGACAGTCGCCCGCGCGCCTCCGTCCAGGGGCGGCCCCTCGCGCGGAATCCCGCCAGCCCTCTGGGCGTAGGTGGTCACCTCGCCGAACTTCTCCTGATACCTGCTTATGTCCCGCATGAACTTGACAATCCCCCCGACGTAGATCCCCCGCTTGCCCGGGAACTCTGCGCTCGCCAGGGGCTGCAGCTGCGTCGCCTTGTTGGAGCTGGTGGCCACATCCTCGCGTAGGCACAACCGTCGCCACTGCTCCAGTCCATTGTTCTGCTCACAATTCATGGCCAAGGTGAGCGCGCTGCCTCCAAGAAGCTGCGATGAGATGTAGCTCGTCGTCGCTGCGAGCTGCTTGTGCCGCCGCCCATCTCGGCCAGGGTAATGGCCGAGCCGTGTGTCGTGGCCGTCGTGGCTGATGCTGCCAACCTCGGGTCGATCGCTGCTAGGTAGCTAATCAGCTGGTATATGCAGGTTCCGAACTCACCCCGGCCCCCTGAATGCTTGTTCGGCCGGCCCAGCAGCCTCGCATCAGCACGACTAGCCATGCCGACACGAAGCCAATCGCGCTACCATGCAAGTACTTGGCGCGATAAGTGCACGCTATCTTGAAAACTGCGGGTAGCGGGGCCGGGGGTCCACGGATCTTGCCCGAAAAGGCCGGTAGAAACTCGTTTGATTTGGGTGGGGTTTGGGGGGGCGGGGCAGGTGTGCGCGGCGCGCGCGGGGGCGGGTGCGGCGGCGGCGGCGCGGGGGGGGTGGGGATGGGGGGGAAGGGGGCGGGGTGGGGGGGCCTTGCCTCGCCCGCGCTGTCCACGCCAGCGCTATAGGAATACGCGGGCCCTCATGGCCCCTCGACCTCCACTGCCCACCCTGCCCGCCCCAAACCACAGGGCCCAGCAGGCCTCGGGCCCGGGGGGGGCGGCGGATCGAGCAGGCGCGAAACGCCGGGCTAAAGCGAGGTGGGAAGTGAGACGGGCGGGGGCGGCCAAACGTAGACGATCGAATCGGTCGGGCCGATCGCAAAGAGAACGGCAAAACCAAGCGACATCGACGCTGGCCGACTCCTGCCCCCAATGCGCGCCATAGATGGCGCGGCCCCGCCCCATGGCTCGAGGGGGGCGCGGGCCGAGGGGAACGTGCAATGGCAGCAAACACTCTGGAACGAAGGATGCTTATTCGTGCTCCCGCGTTGCCGTCTCTCCTCTCCGAGCTAGGGGGTTCCAGTTCTCCGAGATGCTACGCGCGATAAGCCTGCGCAGCCGTTCTTGTTAGGGGGCTGGTTTTGTGTTCGCCCTCCTCGCCCAGGCCCAAGGCCGCCCTGCGACTGCATTTGGCGTCGGCCCCGCGCCGGCATCGGCCTGCGGGCGGTTGCAACTTGACAATGCGGCGGCTGAGCTCTGGGAAGTGAGTGCACGTGGGCGCGGTCGGCTTTCTGCTGACCGCTCCGAAACAGCACTGACCGACTGTGGCCAGCTCTACTCCCGGCAGCTCTGCTGCGGCCTGTACTTCGGGTAGATGCCAGGAGGAGTGCTGCGGGGATCCATGAGGCTGGGGCTGGGTGTTCTTCTGCCCCGCTGATGTTTGATAGGGCCGAGATCACCGTGCAATGCCCAGCTGTGCGTAGGAGTGCGTTCCCTAGCTCTACCTGCAGGCGCTCGCCGGCACTGAGATTCAGGCAACTCCATGGACGGGGCGAGGCTAAACTGCCTGCGCTGGGAGAACGCGCATTCTGACCGAGCTCCATGTCTCGCGCGGTGGGCCTGTCACCGCTGCTGCGATCTGCCCAGTGGCTAGAACCCTCTCCCACAACCTCGCTGCCTCACTGGCGGCCACATCGCCGAGCTTCGGACCGCTTGTAATATCCGCCGAGATAACGGAAAACACAAAAATAGCGGCCACCTGAGAGGCTTTCGAAAACGCCATGGATGCATCGGAAAATCCCGCCGGCCATCTGGGCGCAGGTGGTCTAGAACGTTTCCGTTTTCAAACCTCATGCCTCCCCCTGCTCGGGGGGTTTACCCCCTCCCCCCTGCGTCTAGGCGGGCCCCCTCGCGATGTGCCAGGGTGTCATTTGTGGTCCAAGATGGCTCCAAGAGGGCTTCAGAGAGCGCAAAGTGGCCTCCAAGATGGTCGCATATAGCGGTAGACGGGCCAAGATAGCCTCCGACGCGCGCCCACAAGGCCTCAAGACGGCCCCAAAGCGGTTTCAAATGCCCCCCGAGGCCCCCAAGGGCCCCCCCCGAAAAAAAAGGCCTGAGCTTTTCAAACACCTGAAGAAAATCAATGCGCGTTGCCTTCTCGTTTGTTCGCCTCCGACGGGCCCTCGAGGCCCCATGGTGGCCCCAAGGCGGCCCAATATAACCCCAAGAGGGCCCCGAGACGGCCCCAAGAGCGCCAACGAGCGCCCCAAGAGCGGCCCAGCCCCAAGACGGCGCCGTTGAGCCCCCGAAAGGGGCGATGGGAACTAGGACCTCCCATCATTTTGATCAATGCGGCCTGAGGCGGCCCCAAGAGCCCCACCCCCCCCAGAACCCGCCCCCCCACCTCCCAGACCCCCCCCCCCCATCCTGCCAAGGGCCCAGGAGAGCTCCAAGACCCCCCGAGAAACCCCCAAGAGGGCCCCAAGAAGGCCCCAAGAAGACCCCAAGAGGGCTCTAAGATGGCGCCCGAATCCCACCAGCCCTCTGGGCGCAAGTGTTCTAGAGCGTTTCCTGCCCCAACTTCCTGCTTTCCCCTGCTCGGGGGGTTTACCCCCCTCCCCGCGTCTGGGCGGGCCCCCCGCGACGTGGTAGAAGGTCCTCGCTGGTCCAAGATGGCCCCGAGAGGGCTTCATAGAGCGCAAAGTGGCCTCCAATATTGTCGAAGACAGCGGTAGACCCGTCAAGAGAGCCTCCGACGCACGTCCAAATGGCCTCAAGATGGCCCCATGACGGTTTCAAATGCCCCCGGAGGCCTCAAAGGACCCCCCCAACACGCCAAAACCTTTGAAACACCTAAAAACAATCAGCGTGGTGTGCCTTCTCGTTTTTTCGCATCCGACGGGCCCTCGAGGACTCAAGATGGCCCCAAGACGGCCCCAAGAGGGCCCCGAGACGGCCCCAAGAGCGTTCCAAGAGCGGCCCGAGAAGGCCCCAAGGCGGCACTTTTGAGCCTCCGAAGGGGGCGATGGGAATTAAAAACCCCTTCGTTTTGTGCGAAGGGGCCCACGACGGCCCTAAGAAGCCCCTCAGGCATCCCAAAAGAGCCCCAATAAGGCCCCCAGACCCCTCAAAGAGCCCCAAGAGGACCCCAATACGCCCCGAAAGAGCTCCAAGAAGGCCCTAAAAGGACATCAGGAGAGCCCGCCCAATAACATCCCAAGGGGGGCCCAAGACGCCTCCAAGTTTCGGAACGCACGCGAGTTTAAGATGCAAATCTATGCGACAGCCATTACGAGTCATCGAAACACCCCTCGTCCCTCATCGAAGCACCATCGTAGCTTGCACTGGGTTCCACCCTAAAGGTCAATGCGGGAAGCTACGCATGATCCTTGCGTTCTCCAAGACGGCTGCGCGATTGCGTGCGTCCTGCCGCCCCTGATTCACCAACTCCCCTGCTGGTCGTTTCTGGATGGGCTGGCGGAGATGCTTTTCTGTTCGCGAGCGCGAGCGGCACGGCCGCGCGCCGCCGCAAGGGTCAAGCAGGCCTGAAGGCGGCGGCCGAAGACAGACGTTGCGGGCAAGCAGCGCGCCCAGAGGCCGAGAGAAGCGAAGGGGAAGAGCGCCGAGCCCACGCGCGGAGGGAACCTCAGCAGACTTGCCCGCGAAGAACTTGCACCAGCAACCTTCGCGCTGGTGGGGGGACTTTTGTGGTCGCGGCCGCGCGGCAGAGGGCAGGCGGCGAACAGGGAGTCCGGGCCGACGGGCAAACCTAATTAGCTGCTGGGCGCAGCACGAGTCAGCCGAGCCAGCTCACAAAAGCAGCAGCTGGGGCAGCGGCGCCGGGGGGCTGGCCGGCTGAACTGCAACGCCCAGGGAAGCTCAGGTATCGCGCAGCCCTGCGGCAAAATGCCAAGGAATTCTTTGTTGCGCGCTGTGGCGTCAGCCCACTCCGGTAGGGGTGCAGGACGAGACAGGCGGATAGCCTGCGCGCGCGATCCTCGCAGCTGCGGCGGCGGGGAAAGGCAAGGTACAAACTGGTCGAGTCGCCAGGGGGCGCCAAAGGCCAGAGCCGCGTCGACGGCGCAGACCAGCCGGATCGGCTGGGCCGGGGACGCGTCGACGGCGTAGACCTGCCAGGTCGGCGGGGACGGGGCCAGGGCGGGGGCGCCGCGTCCGACCGAAGGCTGGACCACTCCGAGACGCCACGCCCGCACCCAGTGGGGCGCGCCAGTCCCACGCAAGGGCGCCGAACCAGCCGGGGGCGATGGCCCGCGGAGACCGTCCCAGGCGGCGCGGTCGCGACGCGAGCGTCGCGAAGAACCGCGTAGCGCGCGGAAAGGACGTCGCCAGCGCGGCCGGAGAGTAAGCATCAGGGGGCGACAACGCTAGGGGGCGACCGCCCGCGTGGCGACGCGGGGTCGCGAAGCCCTGACAGGCCACACTGCCCGTGAGGGAGCCTCCTGTGGTGGGGGCGGCGGGGGCAGACATCACCAGCCGGCCACGAGGGGGGGCCCGTCGGGGACGCCCGGCGCCAGGAGAGAGACCGGGAGAGAGGGGCGGGCGCCAGGGCCCGTTCCAGGGGTGCAGCTAACGGCTGCGCAGAGCATACTATAGGCCATCGAGCGCCCACCCTGCTAGGGCGAAGCATGGGCAGAGCTCCCCGCAGGGTGGCGCTGTCTACCGTCGACCTGCTGGTCCCAGTGTCGGCGGCCTGCCGGCATCGCTGGCATCGCTGCACCTGCAAGTGCGCCCAGGTTACCAGGGGCGCAGCTAACGGCTGCTCAGAGATGATATAAACCTGGGGGCAGCAGCTACTGCTATGAGAGGGGGGCATCTCACGGAGGCTGTCGCGCTTCGCCCTAGCCGTTGGGCACGCCTGCAACGCCGAGGGACTGTCCCGCTCCTGTCGCGCGGCCGCCCGACTGCCGGGATCAGTCGGGTTCCCGCCAGGCGCCGACGGCGTGGTCAGCCTTCGGGCCAGTACTGGACCCTACCCACGCCTGCATCCTGGCAGGGGGGGAGTGTCGGTCTCGTCGGTTCCTTTCGGGAGGAGCAGCCGGGGGTGCGGCTGGCGGCCGTTTGTCTTCTCAAAGTAGTTGCTGCCAGGGCGGCCGAGGCCTCTACAGTCACGACTCAGGTGCGCAAGGGGGTGAGATGTGTCGGGCGCCGGGGGGCGTGCCCCGCAAGGGCGCCCGAAGGTGGTGGCGGGTGGGCTGCGGCGTCCGTGCGTCGCCCGCGCGCATGTAACCAGCTGAGGCTGTCTAGCTACGCTGCGCCTGGGGGGGGGGGGGGGGGCGGCCGCCCGCCCCAGCGGTAGGCAGCCCCGTGGCATTGCGGCCGGCAGGCCGGGCATAGCGAGGTGAAGCGGGCCCAAGCGGGCAATATATAACGACGAGGGGAGAAATGGGCGGTGGCAGGGTAAACCCGAGGCCAGCACTCGCAGCGGCGAGGTGGCCTGGGCTTGCAGTCTTGCAGGCTACTTCCCCGTCGGAATATGCTGCTTGACCGCGGTTGACCTTCACAGAGACGCTGCCGTGTTGCCTTATGTCCACAAGCGGCTTCGCTTTTCGGAGTCGCGGTCGCCGCGCTGGGGGAAGCGCTTGCCTCCCCCTTTCCACTCGGTGTCAGTCCAAGGGGGGTCGCCTTGGTCCCATGTTGACCAGCCCTGCCAGCCATGCCATTGATCGGAGCTACCTGAGGGACTGTTACCTGCCAGGGGGCCTGTGCCACTGACCGACCGCCCCTGCGGGTGTCTGTTGACCGGGGGGCCGGAGGGTCCCGACTGCCCGTTGCCCAGGGTGCCTGTGCGACTCCACCGTGCCGCCCGGTGCCCTTCATGTGTTTGCGGCGGATAGCGTCCCAGTCTACTCCGAGCCTCTGCTCATTGTTCATCCGGTACGCGCGAATCCTGCCCGCCTCCAGGCGCCCGCTGGTGGGGAAACTTCTAATGGTTATATATTTTGTTGTTTTACAGCCGCGGGCGGAAGCGCCGGCGGCGGCGAGTAACGGTCGGGCTGCGGCCGAAACTAATTGGCCGGACGCGCGCGCGGGCCGCGGCCGGCGCCGGGGCGGCGGGTGCAAGGGTGCTGCAACCCAGGGTGTCTGACGCCAAGGGACCTGCACCCAGGAAGTCTGCAACTACGCTGCCAAAGCGGCGCGATGCAAATAACCCCAAGGTGTCTGAGGCCATGGCCAAGCAGTACGCCGCTTGGGTACACTATCTGAACAGTAGCAGTCTGCAAACCTCGGCGCAGCGAATGGCATGCCATAGGGCCCCAGGGTGTCTGAACCATGCTCAAGCAGAGTCGTCTGGGAGACGCGCAAGCTGTCGCCTGACTGCATACCGTAGGGAGAGGTTGGACTCTGACAGCGCCAGCGAACCGTCGCAGCTTCAGAGCACGCACCAACGCAGCCAAAATGGCGCGAAATTCGCGGTGTCTGTAACCGAACAAGGCACGCCAGGCCCGGGAAGACAACCTCGAACAGAGATGCGTTCGCAAGCGAGCCATCAGGTAACAGGATGTGACACTATGCGGAAGGTACAACTGCCCCAATCTTCCACCAGGCACAAGTCGCAGGCGACTAGCAACAAAAGATAAGAGCAGGAACGCGTACCAGGGAGCATCTAACGTGACAAGCACACACAGAGCCACGCCTATCCTTGGCACCCTGGCGTGCCAGAGTGAAGTGTAAGAAGATGGCGCTCTGGGAAAGCTGCGCTGCCGCTTAACAGCTGCAGCCGAAGCAAAAGCCAGTGGTCACGAAGAAGCCCAGGGAGCTAAGGGCCGCTCATCCAGGTAGAGCGGGGGGGCGACGATGGGATTTTTTTTTGCCTCCTCATCCTCTGCTTCTCCCTCGCGCTCCTCCCCCTCGTCCTCGCGCTGCCACTGCCGTCGTCGTGCTCGACAGCTCTTCCCACCCCGCCACTGCCGCGGCCACTGCGCTCTCTTCCACTGCCCTCGAGGACAGCGGCCACAGCGAACGCCTGCTCTTCTCGCACGCGCTGTTCGGGGTGCCCTAAGTGATGATGGTGGGCTCCAGCTTCGCTTCTGCCATCTCGCTCAGCAGCGCCATTGCCTGCTGCCACTGCCAACGCCTGCTCTTCTCGCGCTCGCCCGCCCGAGAGGACAGCTGCCACTGCCATCGCGTGCTCATCTCGCACGCGCTGCTCAGTGTGCCGTAGGCGATGATGCTGGGATGCAGCTCCGCGTGCGCCATCTCGCTCAGCAGCGCCATTGCCTGCTGCCGCTGCGAACGCCTGCTCTTCTCGCACGCGCTGTTCATAGCGCTGTAGGTGATGATGGTGGGCTCCAGCTGCACGAGCACCATCTCGCTCGGCAACGCCATTGCCTGCTGCCATTGCCAACGCCTGCACTTCTCGCACGCGCTGCTCAGGGTGCCGTGGGCGATGATGTTGGGCTCCAGCTGCAAGACCATCACCTCGCTCAGCAGCGCCTGCCGCTGGCAACGCTTGCTCTCCTCGAACGACCTGTTCAGGATGCCGTAGGTGATGATGTTGGGCTCCAGCTTCACGACCAGGATCCTGCTCAGCAGCGCCACAGCCTGCTGCCACTGCTGGCGCCTGCTCTTCTCGCACGCGCTGTTCACAGCGCCGTGGGTGATGGTATTGGGCTCCAGCTTCACGACGAACATCTCGCTCAGCAGCGCCGCGGTCTGCTGCCACTGCCGGCGCCCGCTCTTCTCGTACGCGCTTTTCAGGATGCCGTAGGTGATGATGTTGGGCTCCAGCTTCGCGACGCTGATCTCGCTCAGCAACGCCACTGCCTGCTGCCACTGCTATCGCCTGCTCTTCTCGCACGCGCTGTTCACAGTGACGTAGGTGATGATGTTGGGCTCCAGCTTCAAAGCTCGGATCTCGCTCAACAGCGCCAGAACCTGCTGCCACTGCCATCGCCTGCTCTTCTCGCACGCGCTGTTCATAGTGCCGCAGGTGATGATAGCCGGCTGCAGCTTCGCGACCAGGATCTCGCTCAGCAGTGCCACAACCTGCTGCCACTGCCAACGCCTGCTCTTCTCGCACACGCTGTTCAGGATGCCGTAGGTGATGATGTTGGGCTCCAGCTTCACGACCAGGATATTGCTCAGCAGCGCCACAGCCTGCTGCCACTGCTGGCGCCGCCTGCCCTTCTCGCACGCGCTGTTGAGGCTGCCGTAGGGGATGATGTTGGGCCCCAGCTTCACGACCAGGATCTCGCTGAGCAGCGCTCAGGGGGGTGCTGCCACCGCCGACGCCTGCTCTTCTCGAACACGGTGGCTAGCATGCCGTAGGCGATGATGTTGGGCTCCAGCTTCACGAGCAGGATCTCGCTCAGCAACGCCACAACCTGCTGCCACTGCCAGCGCCTGCTCTTCTCGCACGCGCTGTTCACAGGGACGTAGGTGATGATGTTGGGCTCCAGCTTTACGACCGACATCTCGCTCAGCAGCGCCGCGGTCTGCTGCCACTGCCGGCGCCCGCTCTTCTCGTACGCGCTGTTCGCAGTGCCGCAGGTGATGATGTTGGGCTCCAGCTTCGCGAACGGGGTCTCGCTCAGCAGCGCCACAACCTGCTGCCACTGCCGGCGCCTGCTCTTCACGCACACGCTGTTCACAGGGACGTAGGTGATGATGTTGGGCTTCAGCTTCACGACCGCCGTCTCGCTCAGCAGCGCCAGCCTGCTGCCATTGCCATCGCCTGCTCTTCTCGCACGCGCTGTTCAGGATGCCGTAGGTGCTGATGTTGGGCTCCAGCTTCACGACCAGGATCTCGCTCCGCAGCGCCGCAGTCTGCTGCCACTGCCGACGCCTGCTCTTCTCGTACGCGCTGTTCACAGTGCCGTAGGTGATGATGTTGGGCTCCAGCTTCGCGAACGGGGTCTCGCTCAGCAGCGCCACAACCTGCTGCCACTGCCGGCGCCTGCTCTTCTCGCACGCGCTGTTCACAGTGGCGCAAGTGATGATGTTGGGCTCCAGCTTCACGACCGCCATCTCGCTCAGCAGCGCCACGGGGTGCTGCCACAGCCGGCGCCTGCTCTTCTCGAACGCGCTGTTCACAGTGCCGTAGGTGATGATGTTGGGCTCCAGCTTCGCGACGCTGATCTCGCTCAGCAACGCCACAGTCTGCTGCCGCTGCGAACGCCTGATCTTCTCGCACGCGCTGCTCACAGTGACGCTCAGCAGGTGACGCTGGGCTTCTCGCACGCGAAGTTGGGGTCTCGCTCAGCAGCGCCACAACCTGCTGCCACTGCCAACGCCTGTTCTTCGCGCACTCGCTGTTCAGGGCGCTGCAGGGGATGATGTTGGGCTCCAGCTGCACGACCACCATCTCGCTCAGCAGCGCCAGTGCCTGCTGTCACTGCCAACGCCTGCTCTTCTCGCACGCGCTGTTCAGGGCGCTGTAGGTGATGATGTTGGGCTCCAGGTGCACGACCACCATCTCGCTCATCAGCGCCATTGCCTGCCGTCACTGCCAACGCCCGCCCTTCTCGAACGCGCTGTTCAGGATGCCGTAGGTGATGATGTGGGGCGTCAGCCTCACGACCGCCATCTCGCTCAGGAGCGCCATCAGCCGGCGCCTGCCCTTCTCGCACGCGCCGTTCAGGATGCTGTAGGTGATGATGTTGGGCTCCAGCTTCACGACCGCCATCTCGCTCAGAAGCGCCACAACCTGCTGCCACTGCCGACGCCTGCTCTTCTCGCACTCGCTGTTCACAGTGCCGTAGAAGATGATGTTGGGCTCCAGCAGCGCGGCCCGGATCTCGCTCAGCAGCGCCATTGCCTGCTGCCGCTGCCAACGCCTGCTCTTCTCGCACGCGTTGCTCACAGTGCCGTAGGTGATGATGTTGGGCTCCAGCTTCACGTCCAGGATCCTGCTCAGCAGCGCCGCAGCCTGCTGCCACTGCCAGCGCCTGCTCTTCTCGCACGCGCTGTTCACAGTGAAGTAGGTGATGATGTTGGGCTCCAGCTTCGCGACGCTGATCTCGCTCAGCAACGCCACGGTCTGCTGCCGCTGCGAACGCCTGATCTTCTCGCACGCGCTGCTCACAGTGGCGCAAGTGATGATGTTGGGCTCCAGCTTCACGACCGCCATCTCGCCCAGCGGCGCCACCAACTGCTGCCACCGCCGATGCCCGCTCTTCTCGCACGACCTCTTCAGGATGCCGTAAGAGATGATGTTGGGCTCCAGCTTCACGACCACCATCTCGCTCGGCGGCGCCACAACCTGCTGCCGCTGGCAACGCCTGCTCTTCTCGCACGCGCTGTTCACAGTGCTGTAGGTGATGATGTCGGGCTCCAGCTTCGCGGCCACAATCTCGCCCAGCAGCGCCACAACCTGCTGCCACTGCGAACGTCCGCCCTTCTCGCACGCGCTGGTCACAGTGCCGTAGGTGATGATGTTGGGCTCCAGCTTCACGTCTGCCGTCTCGCTCAGCAGCGCCATTGCATGCTGCCACTGCCACTGCCCGCTCTTCTCGCACGCGCTGTTCACAGTGCTGTAGGTGATGATGTTGGGCTCCAGCTTCGCGAACAGGATCTCGCTCAGCAACGACACGACCTGCCGCCACTGCCAACGTCCGCCCTGCTCGCACGGCCTGTTCAGGATGTCGTAGGTGATGATGTTGGGCCCCAGGCTTGCGACCGCCATCTCGTTCAGCAGCGCCACCATCTCGCTGAGCAGCGCCAGGGCCGGCTGCCACTGCCCGCAATTCTCGCGCAGCAGGCTGGTCTCCAGCGTCGCCACCGTCTCGCTCAGCAGCGCCAGGGCCGGCTGCCACTGCCCGTCCTTGTCGAACGTGAGCCTGACCACCACCGTCGCCGCCATCAACTCGCTGAGCAGCGCCAGGGTCAGCTGCCACTGCCCGCCCTTCTCGCACGTCAGGTGGAGCTCCAATGTCGCCGCCATTTCGCTGAGCAGCGCCAGGGCCGGCTGCCGCCGCCTGCCCTTCTCGCACATGAGCTTGGTCTCCAGCACCGCCACTGTCTCGCTGAGCAACGCCAGGACTGGCTGCCACTGCCCGCCCTTCTCGCACGTCAGGTTGGGCTCCAATATCGCCGCCATCTCGCTGAGCAGCGCCAGGGCCAGCTGCCACTGCCCGCAGTTCTCGCGCAGCAGGTTGCGCTCCACGTTCGCCACGAACAACTCGCTGAGCAGCGCCAGGGCCGGCTGCCACTGCCCGCCCTTCTCGCACGTGAGGTTGATCTCCAGCTTCGCCACCGCCTCGCTGAGCAACGCCAGGGCTGGCTGCCACTGCCCGCCACCCTCGCACATGAGGTTGGGCTCCAGCGTCGCAATCAACATCTCGCTGAGCAGCGCCAGGGCCGGCTGCCACTGCCTGCCCTTCTCGCGCATCAGGTTGAGCTCCAGTATCGCCACCGTCTCGGTGAGCAGCGCCAGGGCCGGCCGCCACTGCCCGCCCTTCTCGCGCATGAGGTTGGGCTTCAGCGTCGCCGCCAGCATCTCGGAAGGCATCGCCAGGGCCAGCTGCTACCGACCGCCCTTCTCGAACGTGAGCCTGTCCTCCAACGTCGCAACCACCATCTCGTTGAGCAGCGCCAGGGCCGGCTGCCACTGCCCGCAACTCTCGAACGTGAGCCTGACCTCCAGCGTCGCCTCCATCTCGCTCAGCAGCGCCAGGGCCGGTGGCCGCTGCCTGCCCTTCTCGCGCACGAGCTTGGTCTCCAAATTCGCAACCAACATCAAGTCGCTGAGCAGCGCCAGGGCCGGCTGCCACTGCCCGCCTTTCTCGCGCAAAAGGTTGGGCTCCAGCATCGCCTCCATCTCGCTGAGCAGCGCCAGGGCCGGCTGCCACTACCCGCCCTTCTCGAACGTGAGCCTGCCCTCCACCGTCGCAACCGCCGTCTCGCTGAGCAACGCCAGGATCGGCTGTCACTGCCTGCCCTTCTCGCGCATGAACTTGGTCTCCAACACCACCACCATCTCGCTGAGTAGCGCCAGGGCCGGCTGCCACTGCCCGCCACTCTCGCACGTGAGTCTGACCTCCACCGTCGCTTCCACCAACTCGCTGAGCAGCGCCAAGGCCGGCTGCCGCTGCCTGCCCTTCTCGCGCATCAGGTTGGTCTCCAGCATCGCCGCCATCTCGCCGAGCAGCGCCAGGGCCGGCTGCCGCTGCCTGCCCTTCTCGCACATGAGCTTGGTCTCCAAATTCGCAACTGACATCTCGCTGAGCAGCGCCAGGGCCGGCTGCCACTGCCTGCCCTTCTCGCGCATCAGGTTGGGCTCCAGCATCGCCTCCATCTCGCTGAGCAACGCCAGGGCCGGCTGCCACTGCCCGCTGCTCTCTCGCGCGAGCCTGACCTCCAGCGCCGCCGCGATCCCGCTGAGCGGCGCCAGCTCCACGCGGCGCCCTGGCGAGGAGGACTGCCGCCCCCTCTCTGCCACATGAGGAGCGCGCCTCGTGCGCCCCGTTCCGCCGCAGCGGCCATAAGGCGAGATCGGCGGCCGCCCCGACGCACGGGAAGCATGTCCACGCGCATTCGCCGCTACTGGCCGTCGTGTCCACGCCGCCACTGCCGTCTGTCCCCGCTCCTCCCACCGTGTCGCTGCTGCCACCGATGCTGACTCCGCCACTGTCGTTCCTCCTCGCTCCTCCACCTCCTTCTCCACCTCCGCTGCCGTCCATCTCCCCTCCTACAAGTTCGCCGCCGCTGCCGTCCCTCCCAGTCTCTCTGACTACGGTGTTGTTGCCGCCTGTCGTCGCGACGTTGGTCGTGATCGGCCTGTGCTGCAGCCGTGGGTGGGGATTGTCACGCTGTGGATGGCGGTCGTCGCTATGCTCGTAGTTATCATCGCGCGCACGGTCTGTGGGAGGAGTGTGTCGCGGTGTAACTGGTGCAGTGAACGAGGGTTGCCGTGATCGTCGCGCTGGTGCTGAAGCAAGTCGTCGTCTGCTGTTGCGGCTGCCGGTCGTCGCGTTGAGGCTGTGCCGCGGCGCGTAGCGACGGTCGTCGTCGTCCTGCGGGTCGTCCAACGCGTCGTGGCCCACCCCCGCTGAGAGCCCGAATGGGGGCACGCCGAATGGCACACCGCGGTACTCGTCCATCGCAATGCGGACTGTGTCTTGATCACCCCCAGCATTGACCACCCGCAGCGCCGCGCGGACCTGGTCAATCTGCTCGACCGTGCCGTATACCGCAGCCGTGTCGCTCGCGTCCCGGTCCGGCAGCTCGACGGGGCAGCCCGCCTCCCGCCGGACAAAGGAGAGCAAAGCAGCACTGCGAGAAAGAAGTTGACCTCGGGCACGGTCCTCGTCCACGCCTGGAGACAGCGCGCTCTGCGCACTGGATCTGCGCGCCGATCCGTTCCTGCGCGTAGCGGCCTGGGGATCCGCCCCACCGGAGTCGTAGGAACCGCTGGTCTGCGAGCTGGGCGACAGAATCGGCTGCTGGTCGATCGGAACGGCACCGGGTGCAGTGTACCAGGCCGCGCCACGAGCGCCGTCGGCTGGCGACCATAACCCTGTGTACCAAATGTGCCAATACCGACTCTCGTTCCCTGTCTGGTGTCGTCGGCGGTGGAGCGGTCTGGACCGCCAGAGCTGCAGCGTCGGCCATTGCCTCGGCGCGAATCCCAGGCCAAGGTCCGCGATACTCGTATACCGCCAGGTCGGTCTGTTTGGCGCGTCGGAAACCCGAGGATTGGCTCATGTTGGCGACGGTGTCGTGGTGGAACGCCAGCCCCCATTCTATGGTAGCCTCGATCGCCAAGGAAGCGCCCTGCAGCACGCAACGACGGGCGTGAAGTTGTTGGTTCGTCACCACGTCGAGGTCTATGCCGCATGGGCCCCATCGAAGCCGGAAGGCGTCGGCCCACCCCTGGAGGAGTTGGTCGGCAGGGACGTCGGTTCGGAGGAGGCCGCGGGTGCACAACACCACCTTGGTCAGGTGTCGGGAGGCTCGATTGACTGCGCGGACCAATTCTTCGAACAGGGCAAGACCAGTGACCGTGGAGAGGTCCTTCCCGTCCAACGCTGCGAGCAAAGAATCGGCATCGAGGTGCTCGCATGCCGGGTGCACGTCTGATGCTCGGCGTAGGTAGCTGAGGTACGGGTCGTGCACCTCCAGCGTCATGCACTGCGTGCAGCGCGCCCACGGTGCGAACAAGCTGTCGATGTCGACGCCGACGCTGCCAGCGGGGATGCATCGGCGCTCCAGGAGCCTCGAGCCTCGGGAGGTTTGGGGCCCCCAGGTCTCGCGGCTCGGCCGGGTCATGCCAGAACCTGCACGTGCCCGCTGCGCGGAACAGGCACGCGGAACCGTGTCGACAGGCCACCATGCGAGAGCGATCCTGCAGGTTACACGGTGGCGCGGGAGCTGGCGCTGGTGTTGGTCGGAGTGCTGGTCGGTGCGCTGGGCGTGGCACTGGTCGTTGTGCTGGTCGGAGCGCTGGTCGTTGCGTTGGCCGCGGTGCTGGTGGTGCTGGTCGTTGTGCTGGTCGTTGTGCTGGTCGTTGTGCTGGTCGGAGTGTGGGTCGTTGTGCTGGTCGTGGCGCTGGTCGCTGGGTTGGTCGTGGTGCTGGTCGTTGCGGTCGTGGTGTTGGTCGCCGTGCTGGTCGTGGTGCTGGTTGTGGTGTTGGTCGGAAGGCTGGTCTTGGAACTCGTCGATGTGCTGGTCGGAGTGCTGGTAGTTGAGCTGGTCGCCGTGCTGATGCTGGTCGGAAGGCTGATTGTCGGTGCGGCGTTGGTAGCGAAGGTTGGCGACCAAAGGCGAACGGCGAACACTCGCGTGTCTCCGCCACGTCGTCTGCACCCGCAACACCGCAGCCGCACGGCGCCCGGCAATGTCCCCGGCCGCTTCAGCGAGAGGCGCGGCACTGAGACTGCGTCGGGGCTCGTCTGGCGAGGCGCATCGATCCAGGCGGCGCGAGTCTCGCTGTGCGGCTCGCAGCGCCGGCGCGGAGAGGGCCGCAAACTCCTCGTCTGACATGTCGGCAAGCCCGTGGTGTCTGCCCACGGCGGCGCGTAGGAACGTCTCCCGGGCTGCAGGGCCGAACCATCCAGCGCGCCGAAGCGCCACGGGGTCGTGATGATCGCTTACGCCTGTGGTGGCATGCTGCCGTATGCAAGCGGTGGCCCGCCAGGACAGCACGCTCGCGGGCCGTAGTCCCACTGGGGGCCGCCATCAGAGCTCGGCATTGCTCCTCAGCCTGGAAGCGCCTCGAGGACTCGATCTGAGACGCCCGCGCAAGGCCT
Source organism: Prorocentrum cordatum (assembly GCA_963575745.1). NCBI lineage: Eukaryota > Dinophyceae > Prorocentrales > Prorocentraceae > Prorocentrum > Prorocentrum cordatum. The sequence goes on from CAUYUJ010016303.1 coordinate 221,980, forward strand.
CGAAGTGCTTGCGTCGCTGCCAGCGTCGAAGGCACGTGCGGGAGATGACGCGGCAAGGCAGGTGCTGGTCGTTGTGCTGGTGGTTGCGCTGGTCGTCGTGCTGGTCGTGGTGCTGGTCGTCGCGCTGGTCGTTGTGCTGGTCGGAATGCTGGTCGTGGTGCTCGTCGTTGTGGTGGTCGTGGCTCTGGTCGCTGTGCTGGTCGTGGTGCTGGTCGTGGTGCTGGTCGTTGTGCTGGTCGTTGCGCTGGTCGCTGTGCTGGTCGGAGTGCTGGTCGTGGTGTTGGTCGTGGTGCTGCTCGTTGCGCTGGTCGGAGTGCTGGTCGTTGTGCTGGTCGTGGTGTTGGTCGTGGTGCTGCTCGTTGCGCTGGTCGGGGTGCTGGTCGTCGCGCTGGTCGTTGTGCTGGTCGAAGTGTTGGTCGTGGTGCTGGTCGTTGTGCTGGTCGTGATGGTGGTCGTTGCGTTGGTCGTTGTGCTGGTCGTGGTGCTGGTCGTCACGCTGGTCGTGGTGCTGGTCGGGGTGGTGATCGTTGTGCTGGTCGTTGCGTTGGTCGTTGTGCTGGTCGGAGTGCTGGTCGGAGTGCTGGTCGTGGTGCTTGTCGTCGCGCTGGTCGTCGCGCTGGTCGTTGTGTTGGTCGTGGTGCTGGTCGTTGTGCTGGTCGTTGTGCTGGTCGTTGCGCTGGTCGCTGTGCTGGTCGGAGTGCTGGTCGTTGTGCTGGTCGTGGTGCTAGTCGTCGCGCTGGTCGTTGTGCTGGTCGAAGTGTTGGTCTTGGTGCTGGTCGCTGTGCTGGTCGATGTGCTGGTCGTGCTGCTGGTTGTGGTGCTGGTCGGAGTGCTGGTCGTTGTGCTGGTCGGGGTCGTTGTGCTGGTCGGAGTGCTGGTCTTGCTGCTGGCCGCAGTGCTTGTCGTTGCGCTGGTCGGAGTGCTGGTCGTTGTGCCCGTCGTGGTGCTCGTCGTTGCGTTGGTTTGAGAGCTGGTCGTTGTGCTGGTCGTCGCGCTGGTCGTTGTGTTGGTCGTGGTGCTGGTCGTTGTGCTGGTCGTGGTGCTGGTCGTCGCGCTGGTCGCTGTGCTGGTCGTTGTGCTGGTCGGGAGGCTGGGCGTGGTGCTGGTCGTCGTGCTGGTCGGAGTGCTGGTCGCGGTGCTGGTCGGAATTGTGGTCGTGGCGTTGGTGGTTGTGCTGGTGGGAGTGCTGGTCCTGGTGCTGGTCGCCGCGCTGGTCGGAGTGGTGGTCGTCGTGCTGGTCGTTGTGCCGACTGGAGTGCTGGTCGTCGTGCTGGTCGTGGCGCTGGGAGTTGCGCTGGTGCTGATCGCAACGGCGTTGATGCTGGTGTTGGTGGTGGTGCTGGTGTTGATGCTGGTCGCCGTGTGGACGCTGGCCAGTCTGCTGGTGGCCAGTCGCGCCCAGTGCCCGCACGCCGCCCATGCTGCTAGCACCGCCCCCCGCTCCACCGTTGCCATTGCCGCCCCTCCCCTCCACGCCTCCACTGCCGCCCCTCCCCGTTCTTCTTACCATGATGCCACTGCCGTCCCTCTCACCGCACTGCTCGATGAGTGCGCTGATGAACGTGATGTCGTGTCTCGCGGGGTCTCTGATGTTGTTGCCGAACGTCATGCAGTACGCGCCCCACTGCTCCTTGGCGACAGGATCACTCCTTTGCATCTGCTTGATTTGGTCCACCATGGCCCTTCTTGACATCAGCTCGGTCGCCGTCCGCGGGGGCAGGCGAGGCCGCCATCCGTGGGAGAAGGGCTCGGCGCCGCTGGCCGCCGTCGCTTCGGCAGCCGATGGCACCGCCGCAGCCATCCGTCCGGCGCTCCGCATCCCCCAGGCGGCGCGCACGGCAAGGCTTGAGCCAGAGCTACGGACGCTGTTGGGGAAACGCGAAGCGTCAATAATTGTTTTCATATGCTTGCGGCATTGGCGGAAGTTCGGGCGCGGGGAGTGGATCAATGTCACGGAATGCCTCGATCAGCGCTCCTCTCGCCGTTCTCCGCGGGCGAGGGCCTACCAGCGCAGGTCGCAGTGCCTTGAGGTCTCGACCTCCCTGTCTCCTCGTACTGCGGGCTGCCTCGAGGTCCAGCCGCCTGCTGTGGGCCGCCGTGCCGTGGTCGGCCAGCTCGCCATGCAGCACGATTTCCATGAGGCAGTGCCTGCGGTTGTGGCGGAGATGTCGGGCTAGCTGCCCGCGTGTAGAAAAAACCTGTTTTGCATACTTGGCATTCCGTGCCGATGGCAGCCCTTTGCGCCATGCCAATCGGGTCGTGTACGACTGCTCGATGGGTTTTCCACCCCGCGACTGACTTGGTCACCTCTCCGCACTCGTACCAGATGTACTGCTTCTTGTCCGTCGGTGGTTCCTTGGGTAGGATACCCGCCTGCCGCTGCAGCTCCGTGAGTGTTGCTTGCCATTGGAGTACACGTGACTGCTCTGCATCGTGGGCTCTGCTTCTTGCCAAGGTCGCCGCGCAACGGGTCAGGAAATCCCGTGGGCATTCACGAGCGTAGGCGACCCTCCTCCTCCTCCTCCTCCTCCTCCTCCTCCTCCTCCTCCTCCTCCTCCTCCGTCACCTCCTCCCACCCTCCTCCTCCTCCTCCTCCTCCACCTCCTCCTCCTCTCCTCCTCCTCCTCCTCCTCCTCCTCCTCCTCCTCCTCATCATCATCATCATCATCATCATCATCATCCATCATCTCATCATCACCGGTCCTCTCTTTCTCTTCCTCCTCCCCGACCCTCCACCTCCTCCTCCTTCTCCTCCTCTTCCTCCAACGTTTCCTCCTTCTCCTCCTTCTCCCTCCTCCTCGACCATCCTCCTCCCTCCCTCTCCTCCTCCTCCTCCTCCTCCTCCTCCTCCTCCTCCTCCTCATCATCATCATCATCATCATCATCAGCATCATCATCGCCTCATCGGCCCTCATTCCCCGCCCGTGCTCAATTTGACCCAAATATGCAATATGCCGCAACCGACAGTGAAGGAGCGTGGCTTCAACACTGCGCACCAGGAAGAGAGCTAAAGACCCACGCCAGTTCAAACATGACACGGAACCGACCTCGAGCGAGTCTGAAGTTCAGCCTCCTTGCTGCGCTGCTGCGCTGGCACGGTGGCGAGGTTGGCCACGGGCAGCTGGATGCTGTGCCAGCACACATACAGCAACGCAACATCGAGGTTTGAGCGCACCATCAGGCAGAATAGACGACGAAGTGAATGGGTGGCACTCCTTTTCGTGCTGACCCACGCCAAAGGCTGCCCCACGTCTTGCTTCTACGGCAACAGGAGGTCCTGTCCTAGCGAGGAGGGGCGGACGGAAAGAGAGCGAGGAGGAGGGTGAGATCGGCGGACGGCAACTATACACCACGCCGGCCCTGGCCCCTGGCCAGGCCAATCCTGGGCCCAGCATCGCCGTGCGCTCCCTCCCGCCGTGGCCAGCAAGGCACGCGCGGCGGCCCTCGGCGCAGCATGGACCTGGCCTCAGGCCGGGCATGTCCTCTTACAGGGGGACTTGGGCAGAGCAGTACAGACTGTGCAATCAAAAATCAAAGTGCACGAAGAAGCGTCCCCTGCCTATCCCTTGACTGTGTTTTGAACATCCCTCCTGTAGAGGGACATGCCCGACTTAGCGTGCGCTCCTTCCCTGAGGACGCCCGCAATGGGTACGGAAAAGTGGGCACAGTGCCCAACAACAAATGCTGCCCCGAACCAGCAGCGGCCGCTGTTGGGCAGACGGCCGTCTGTCTCAACCAGACACGGGCCGCGGCGGCGCGGAGGGTCCTGCTCAAGAGGAACAGGAACTGCGGTCGGGCATTGTGCTCCTTTCTTTCGCGCCCACTTCGTTCGTGCCGACTCCCGCCGTGGCAAGCAGGGCACGCGCGGCGGCCCTCGGCGCAGCCTGGGCCTGGCCAGCACCGGCGTGGGTGCACCGCCAGCGTTGAAGGGGCCCCAGGACACACAAATAAATACACACAAATAAAAGAATCCCCCATATGTTCTCATATTTTCTGGGTCTTTGTCTTCCCCCCCACTTCCCATATTTTCCCATATTTTCTGGGGATCGCCGATTCATTGTGTCTGTGTGTTTTTTCCCCTCCTGAAGCGTCCCCCGAGCGGAGGGAGGAGGGCTCGCGGCGGCGCGCGGCTGCACAGCTCGCGGGGACGCGGCGCCGGAGCCGGGGAGGGGCCGGGCCACGATGGGCCGATCTTCCACCACCACCACCACCACAGGTCGGAGAGGGAGGAGGAGGAGGAGGAGGAGGAGGAGGAGGACGAGGAGGAGGAGGAGGAGGGGGAATCAGAACGCCACAATCGTAGTATACAGGTTCGGTCAATGAATAAAGAAGAAGAGGAGGAGGAGGAGGAGGAGGACGAGGAGGGGGAATCAGAACGCCACAATCGTAGGATACAGGTTCGGTCAAGGAAAAAAGAGGAGAAAAGAAGAGGAGGAGGAGGAGGAGGAGGAGGAGGAGGAGGAGGAGGAGGAGGACCTCCCTCGGCCGGCCCATGGTGGCGGTAGTGAACAGTCGGCCCATCAGAGCAGGGCGCGCCGCGCCGCGCCGCACGACGCCAGGCCTCATAACGCGAGGGCAGGGCTCTGTCCCCTCATAGAGCCCGTGCCCCCGGCCAGCGCGCCACGGGGCCACGGGCGCGCGAAAAAGAGGCCGCGCCTGCTCGCCCGGGTGGGGCGGCCCCACGGGGGGAGGGCCCATGGAAGAAGAAGAAGAAGAAGAAGAAGAAGAAGGAGAAGAAGAAGAAGCAGAAGCAGAAGAAGAAACGGCACAAACACAAACTTCTGGCGCTCCGCGCGGATCTCTTGGATCTGCGCTGGGCCCCCCGCCCTGGCGCGCGGAGCACGCCAGGGGCGGCGCCGGAGGCGCCGCGTGAGGGGGCCCCGCGCGGATCCAAGAAATCCGCGCGGAGCGCCAACAAAGTGCGCTTGTGCCCATTGTTTCCTCTTCTGTGGGCGGGCCCTCCCCCCGTGGGGCCGCTCCAGGAGGAGGAGGAGGAGGAGGAGGAGGAGGACGAGGAGGAGGAGGAGCAGGAGGAGGAGGAGGAGGAGGATCAGGAGGAGGAGGACCAGGAGGAGGAGGGAGGAGGAGGAGGAGAACCAGGAGGAGGAGGAGGAGGAGGAGGAGGAGGCGGGAGCAGGTGCGGCTCCCTTGTGTGCGCCCAGGCAGCGGCGCCGCCGCGCCGCGCTGCGGCCCCCCACCCCCCCCCGCGGGGGAGGGGGGGGGGCTCCGGAGCGCCCGACGGGGGCTCGCGGCGCGAGGGCTCAGCAGGCGGCGTGCGCCCTCGCGCCCCCGGCGGGGGGCCGCAGAGGGGGGGGCCCTGCGGGGCGCACGCGGGAGGGAGCGGCCGCACGGGGCCCGCGCAGGGCGGGGGCACCCATTGATGGGCAAGTGTTCCACCACCGCGACGATATGTGGGACGGGGAAGAAAGGAGGATCAGGAGGTCCTCCTCCTCCTCCTCCTCCTCCTCCTTTTCCTCCTCTTCCTTCTCCTCCTCCCTCTCCAACCTATGGTATTGGTGGTGGAAAATGGGCCCATCCATCCATCCATCCCTCGAGGCAGGGGTCGACCTCAAGAGTTAGGTCGGGCATGTCCCCCTACAGGCGGATCTTGGGCGAACAGTTATTGATAGTCAACACATGCTCAAAAATAGCAACAAAAAACGAATGATCGTCCCCAGACTGTTTTAACTATTCTGAATATTCCTCCTGCAGAGGGACGTGCCCAACTTCATCTCAAGAGCGGTCTGCAATCGATTTCGTTGTGCTTTCGTTATGTTATCGTGTTCCTTATTGCTTTCGTCCTCATGTTGCCTTCGTCGTCGCTTGCTTCCGTTGTTTTTCGTGTTGTTTCCGTTTTTCCGAGGGCCAGGAGACCTCAAGAGGGCGCTGGTGCCTAGATGCCCGGGAGGGCATCACCGAGGGCTCCCTGGGAGAGCAACCGAATCCAGCCGGGCGAAGAACCCCCTCCCGCTCTGCGCGGGTGCGAGCGTGGCCACGCCCCCCTGCAGTCAAGAGTCAAGTTTCCCACAGGGATCGACCTGAAGTGTTTTTCGTGCTGGCTTTTCGTTCGCTCGTGAGCGTTTTTCATTTCGGCGTTTCGATCTTGGGCGGAAAGGGGGGGAGGGGGGGCGGGGGTCTGGCTCCAGACCTCTGCTCAGTGCGACTCTCTTTGCAGGAGTACTGCCTCTGGGGGAGGCTCCACCCGCTCGAAAAAGGCGCCGACAAAACAGCCAAGAGCCACTCCACGGGGGGGGGGAGGGAAAGGGGGCTTGGGGGCCCGCGCCGATCGGCAGAACAATACAGTCGGGGCGTCGACCTAAGGAACCCTAAATAAGGAACGAGGCCCCTCGCTTCCATGAGTCAAACTTCGGCTCCCCATCGAAAACAGAAGGAAGACCTGAGGCAAGCTGTGAAACACACTTGAGGAACGCGGAGCCCCTCCCCATCCCAAAAGGGTTCCTTCTTCAAGGCCCCGACGGTACACATTGAAAAAACGAGAACACTCCTCTTTGTCTTCGCTCCGCCCCTGCCGCAAGGCGGCGCCGGCACGGCAGCGACCCACGGAGTCGCCACAGCTCCGTGCAGGACGACCCCCATCCAAAAGGGGTCCTTTTTCAAGGCCCCGACTGTATACATTAAAAAACGATCGCTCTTCTCGTCGTCGATCCGCCTCTGCCGCAAGACGGCGCCGGCACGGAAGCGACCCACGGAGCCGCCACAGCTCCGTGCAGGACGGACGACCCCTGCCCCCGGGGAGGCGCCCGCTCCGCCCCTCCCGTGGGCGAGGAGATCCGGCCCTCTGCGAGACCACCCTCGGCGGCCAGCGAGGGGGGGGGAGGAGGAGGAGGAGGAGGAGGAGGAGGAGGAGGAGGAGGAGGAGGAGGAGGAGGAGGACAGCGTACAGGGGAGGTCAGCTCCACTCTAGGAGGAGGGCTCGGCGGCACCAGACGCCGCAGCCGCCCGATTCGCAATCGGAAGCGACGAGGAGGAAGAAGCGGGGAAGGAGCACGCAGCAGCAGGAGCAGAGCTCATCGGAGCGACGGACAGAGAAGGGGTCGGGGAAAACGACAGCGGCAGATCGAACGTCAAGGGAGAGGAGCGAGGGTAGACGGCAGAGGGCAGCAGCAGGGGGGTCACAAGGGACGAGGAAGGAAGAACGGACAGGATGGCAGGCGTGGCATCAGGCGCGGGGGGGCAGGGCGGGGCGCGTGGGGCAAAAGAGGGCGCAGGGACAGTCGAGAAGACGCAGCGACGGGAGGGCCTTGGAGGAGAGCGCTCAGGGCAAGGTGGGATCCACGGCGCGGACCACAGGGAGTGAGGAGATAGACTCTGGGTCGACGGGCAGGCCACCAGGGTCCCAGAGGATCGCGAAGCGGGTCCTGGGGAAGTCATCGAAGAGCAGGAAGCACTTGGAGTCCAGGGCGCCATGGGAGCGGTTGCGGGCCCAGGAGAGGTAGCTAGGACATGCCCTTGTCGAGAGCGCCGCACGATCATGGAGGAGACAGAGTCATGCCCAGCAGCCTGCGGTCGAGGGAGTAATGGGCACCCCTGCCTATGGCTAAGCGTTCTGTGAGCTGCCGACCAGCGAGACCACCCCTCGCAATTCACTCCAGAGGCCTGGCACGACGGGCTCGAGGAGCACCCGCCGCCAGGACTTTGCGTTCTGACTTCCCCAGTCGCAGCTCCAGTACCCAGCTTCTCCAACTCTACACAATTTACTCTATGAGCCTGGACACCTGGGCTCGCGGAGCACCCAGTGCCAGGACTTGGCGTTCTGACGAGGTCGGTACCCAACCTCCTTCGCGATGAGAGCTCGATGTAGTCGTGGTTATCGCTGTGCTCGGCTCTGGGAGGCGTCGCAATGAGGGTCGCTGGTGTACCAGGTGTGGAGGGAGAAGAGAAGTTGCAGTCGTCGGTGTAGGCCGTGGGGACAAGCCGCGGTGTGAGGCATGGTGATAGATTATCATTCCAGTCCACGCCAGAGCCAGGGCAGCGAACTCCATCAGTGTCGGCGCAGGGCTTGTTGTCCGAGTCCAGGTACGTCGAGGTGTGCCCATGACTGCCAGCGTCCATTCCATCATCATCATATGGATCTTCATGTTGATCAGAATGCGAGTCGTCGTCCTCGTCGGTGCTGGAAGAGGTCGAGGAAGTCGACGACTGTGTTGGTAGGCGGTGGAGAGTCAATGCCTCAGGGGGCTGTCATTTCTTATGAAGTTGAGCGTCAGGCTTGGCCAACCTTAGGTTTCTGACAGCAGCTCTCGCACTGGAACTTAGATCGTTAGAAGTGACATAAAGACGGAAGCGCATATTGTGGTAGATGTTGAAGGCCACTGCCAAGGTTTCAATGTGTTTGAGGTCGGGGAGCCGAAGCCCCAGGCGGTCAGGGAGGAGTGGCTGCATCTCATATCCCAATGCTTGGTACACCGCAGTCCAAAGCGGACGGCATCGCATGTAGTGGTATTGTCGATCTGCATGTCCTCGACACCCGAAGATACATGGTCGAGAGCCTCCAGCATACTTAATACGCGTAGCGGTGAGCCATCCAGAGCAATAAGTTTTGATAACCGGCATGGCCCAGCTCATAGGCACCAGTGAGAGAAGATCACCAATCTTTGTCCAGGCCACTCGATCCAGAAACGGCTCTCATTCATGTACATATTTCAATAGCCGTCGCTGCACCAGCAAAGCAAGAGGGACAGGCGTGGTTAGCATCTCCCGAAGTGCTCGTGTGGCAGCACGTTGCGGCTTGGGCTTCCTGTCGTTAACTTGGAGCTCCTGGGCGATGGCCTGCGCGCACGTGTCATTGATCTCGGGCGGATAAGCCGCCTCTCTGCCAGATTGCAGAACCGATGCATAACCCAGCAGGAGCGACGGGGATTGCCAGTGCGTGCCCGTATGGTCAAGCGCATCTCCTCGCGCCCGTGTCGCCGCCAGTGGCGCATCATCAAACTGGCCTTCCATGAGGGAGTGTCTCCATTCGGACTCCAGCCGTCGGAAGCGCTCAAGAATGGTAGTGCGATTAGAGAACGTGACTAGCGCGGCTCGAGCATAGGCAGCAGCGCACGAATGGAGCAACAGTGGGATATGAGGGCCTCCCCATTCGCCGATCTGGGCCCAACCTGCCGAGGTGAGCATGCCAAGAGGGGCTCTGAAGACCTGCGCCAGAATCCCCAGTTCCAGAGCAGCGTGCCGTTGAGGGAGCGGAACAAATTGGGCCACGTAGGAGACCACAGAGAACACCCTGGAGGAGTACAGTACACCATTAATACTAGCCGGGGCAGCCTCAGACCCAAGTAAGCGAGCCCGCAATTTGAGCTTCTGCAGCGGGGCGAGCCACTGCATGTCAATCGTGACGGCGGGGCCCAGCAGGAGGCCCAGGTAGAGGATCTGAGAGGTCGCTTCGAAGGCGCTCCAGGCAGGGACGAGGCGTTCCACAAGAGACATAGTGTGGAGCTGGAGGGGCTCGGAGAACTCCGCCTTGAGCGGGACGATTTTGCACTTAATGTGTTTAAGCTTCAGCCCTGTGAGACACTCAGTGACCGCCATCACATCATACAGAACTTGTAGGTGCTTTGCTTCATACACAACCGCCCCAATATCATCAGCACGCGCCCGAGCGATACCATATCCAGGAGTCTCCAGAGTATCTTCCAGCGCACAGAGAAAGGGGGCTGTGCCGAGGGCGTATAGGCTCCCTGAGAGCCCACATCCTTGGATAATCCCAGATCTCAGCCAGTATATAGGGATGATCTGGCCAGCGTGGGCCACGACTCCTTGAATAGCGAGGTACAGCCACGAGAGGAACCACATGAGAGGCCCAGGGAGCCCAAGCTTATTCATCAGCATCAGCAGGTATTCTTGGGAGAGACTGGGGAACGCCTGGCCATAATCAAACGAGATCAAGAGGGGGTCGCACAGGTCAGAACGAGGGTGAGCCGCGGCTAGCCTTCCAATGCCGTCAAGTTCGATCACATTGTAACCGAAGTTACGGCCGACTACAAACCCTCTTTGCGAGCGGGGGACCACCTCCTCCACCACTTTCCGAAGCGAGCGATTGACGACAGAACTCATGATTTTCAGGTCGGTGTTTCGGAGTCCCAGCACCCGAATTTTGTCAGCAGACCGCGTACAGCCTCCAGAGGCTTCGTCTTCTTCCTCCGAACCTTTGGGCAAGAAGGCCTGCAGCGCGACACTCGCGGCATCGAAGAGAGTCCCACCACTGAGCACCCAGTCGGGAGAGTTGCACAGCACGTCGACGCAGCACTCAGAGGCATTCCAAGCTGCATATGGGATGCCGTCCACCCCAGGTGCGGAGTGCCGTGCACCTCGCACAGCACGACGTATAGCAGCTTTGGTAGGAGGTGGGACTTCGCAATGGATGGGGACATTCAGGCGATCCTGGAGGTAGGCCTCTATGCGGGGGGCTGGGACAGAGCCTCGGGAGAAGACGGGGCGCCAGTAAGTACTCAAAGCTTGGAAACGATCTTCAGGGGAGTGGGATAAGACAGGTCCTGTCCGCACCTTCTGCAAGATGAGACGGCGAGAGAAGGGGGCCCAGATGGCCGCCTTCCGTTCCAGAAGCTGCTGGCGACGGCGGGTGGAAAGAGGGCGATGAGAGGCAGAGAGACCTGCGACATGATCAGCATTGGCTTGCAGTTCTTTTTCCAGAAGCCGCATGTGGACTCCGTCTGACCACAGATGAAATGATTCAGGGTGTCGAAGGCGAACTTGTGAGCCTTCAATGTGCAGTGCGTCTGACGCCCACTGCGATGTCGAAATAAGTCGCCGAGCCAGCGGAGCATCTTGCCTCCATACGGCACGAGCGCAGCTGCGGGCCACGATGATCGCCGTCTCATCACTCTCCGCCTTCAGCGTGAAGAGCACGTCACGCACCTCCCGCGCAGCTTCTTTGAGCATCTCTTTGAAATGCTCCTGATAAATAGAGCCAGCATGCGCATCAATAGCGTTCTGGCCATCAGCAACCATCCCCTCGATACGCTTCTTGAAGAGCGGGTCCAGGAAGATGTGCCGCGGGATAGCCTGTTCACCCCGAGGCCTGTGATGTCGCTGGCGCAACGTTGTCACCAGCGCAGCATGATCAGATATTTGAGCACGAGACAAAGCCTCTGGCTCCCCAACTGTGGTGGATTCAGCATGGACTTGACACGTCATCCACCCAGGAAGTGAGCAAAAGAACCTGTCGATGCAACTCACCGAGTTGGTGTGCTTCGTATAATGTGTAGCCGCCGACGAAGAAACCTCAAGTAGAGCCCCCAGAGAGCGTAGCCAACGGGCAGCTTGGGCACGATGATTCCGAGGATCTGATGCACGCGCAGGAAGTGGGCGATGAAGCACAAGGGCTTCGTCGGGGCCGAAATTCAGGTCGCCCTGCACAATAACCAGGTGGTGAGTGGGGTCAGACGCCGCCGCGACCCGATACTTGTCAATCTGCTCACAGACCCTGTCCACCTGGGTGCTCGTGAGGCCGTGGTTGTGAATATTAAAATGCGTCAGCTGAAGGCCACGTCTATGCACATCAACTTGTAGGACCCTTCCTGGGATGAGCGGCGTGGCACAGCTGGACGTAGCTCCGTCAAGAGCAAGTCGAGGAAGAATGGTAGCGACACCTCCAGCACCCGATCCCCCTTGATCAGCTGCACAAAACGAGGCGTGGACTACGGCATGGGAATGGGCCTGAAGCACGAATTGCTCCAGTTGGACACGATCGGCATGAACTTCTTGCATCGCCAGCACTGTGGACTGCAAGTGAATCTGCTGTAGATATCGTAACTTGGGAATGGCCTTCGCGCCTTGGTACTGCAGGAGCGCACGCGCGTTCCAGGTAGCGCATCTCAGAGCAGAGCCCCCATCTCTAGCTTGAGGAAGGTTGAACATCTGTAGCATCTCGTCAAAGGCACCACTGCGGAGGTGGCGGTGGTGCAATGGTGGATTGGACCAGCTCACGGATCTCGTGCTTGGCGATGCCGATTTCATTGAGGCCCTCGTCGTTGTAGCGGATGTCAAAGGGCTGGTCGTCAGGTTGGGCGGCGAGCTTGAGGATGTGCGTCCACCCGCATCGTAGGACACCACGCTCCCTGTCCACAACCCAGCGTCCGTCGTATTTGCCAGCCATGGCTGTGCGTAGCTTCCTGAGCGCCATTTCTGTTTTGATCTGCTTTGGGTTTTTGTCTGGTCCGAGATGGAGCCGAGCAGGAGCGGATCCTGAGACCTCAGCTTCGAAGATACGCCATTCATCATTCTGCCTGAGATTGGATAAGACTTTGTTGACATATTTGGAAGCCAGCCCCACACTGCCGTTGAAAGAGACCAGGTACCTTCTACTTGGCATCGGTCCAGTGGACTTGATAGAGTATGATGAGGCGTCCAGGCCCAGTTCCGACAAGAAAGGGGTAAGTGATGCCCGCACAGAGTCGATCCCGACCATCTTCGTAGCCATTGCGACGACAATCGAGGGGTCTTCAGCGCGATCGAAGGAGGGCGGAACTGTAGGAGCCTTCTCGGAGCGTTTGGCGACCATGAGTTCGCTGCGGAGCTGCTCCATCTGCTGGCGCAGGTTGGCGAGGTCCGCAGTGTGCTTCTCCACATCAATAGAGAGCGTGTTGACATGTGAGCCGAGCGCGTCGATCTTAGACTGTAGGCCGCGGTGAATGGAGTCAATATGCGGGCGGACTGTGGCCATAATCTGCTGGTCGATTTCTTTCGGCTGGGCGGTGATCTGCACTCGCAGCGATTCCAGTGTGTCAAGAATAGATTTGTTTGAAGATTGCACCGTTGCTCCGACGGTAGATCCCACAAGAGATTCCAGTTCGGATCGTAGTTCTCCGAATTGTTCAGCGACTGCGTTAGCTGCAACGTGTCTGATATAGTCATCATCATATTGGGGCTGCTGCGGCGGATGTAGGGCGGGGTCACGATGGGCACCAGCAGGAGAAGAACCAGGAGTACACTGAGAATCACCACGACCACCGAACAGAGCGGAGCCAACAGCCCCTGCTGCGCGGGCGGCCATGCCAGCAACACCCTTGCCACCGGAGTTGCCACCCTTGCCGTCCTCAGTGCGCAGGTATTTGTGCTCGGGCGAGCCACGGTCTTGACGGTCAACCGCCTGGTCATCTTCAGGAAAGGTGGGCATGTCGTCGAGCTCCTTGGCCACCATGGCGAGCGAAGCAGCGTCTGGGAGTCCCATGGCGCCAGCACCGCTCGACAGCACAGGAACGGGAAATGCCTCCGTTTACCCGTGGAGGCGAGCGACAGGATGAGGAAGAGATTCTGCCAGACCGCAAAGGGTCTTGCCAGCCGCGGACTAGCGGTATCCACTTGTTCCCCTGTGGAACCTGGCATCTTGAGCCAAAATGGCTACGGTGGGAGGAGGAGGAGGAGGAGGAGGAGGAGGAGGAGGAGGAGGAGGAGGAGGAGGAGGAGGAGGAGGAGGAGGAGGAGGAGGAGGAGGAGGAGGGGGGGGCGAGCGAGAACGCGAAGGCCTCCCCCGGAAGGCCGCGGGATTCCTCTCGGCAGCCCTCGCGCCTCCCGAGAGGTGAGCCTCGCGCCTGCGGGGAGGGCGCAAGACGCTCAGACACCTCTCGGAAGGCCGGGGGGGCTCCCGAGCCCTCCGAGGGGGCCTTTTTCTCCTTCTCGCACCCACCCCCTCGCTCGCCGCCGACACCTGGGTCATGCCGAGTGGCCCCTGGCCTGCGGTTCCAGGCGCCGGGGCCAAGCCCGCACGGGCTCTCGCTCGGCTGCAGTGGCTTCTTGACGCCCGCCGTAGATTTCAGGAATCTGGCATGCAGCCTGCGGTTTCAATTGTGGCTGCCCATACCCTCGCCCCCTGCTCTGGCCCCACCCCCCACGAGAGAAGGGCAGGATCAGACATGTGGGTGGAAAGCGGGGGTCGCCGACCCTGACTCGAATCAGCTACTGGCAAGGCCCCTAGCAGCGAAAACTTCAGGTGAGTCCTTTCATTTCCTTGTAGTACCTCGGGCTGGTGAAGGGCGCAGCGTTAGGGAAAAACATACAAATCATTCGCGCTCACGGGACACCGCTGACTCTAGATGAGGTTCACGGGCGTATCCCGCAGTTGGAATGCGCAATAAATGCACGCATGCATGCATAAACGAGAAAGGTGGACTGCGATCCAACGCTTACCCGGCACCATGACGACAGAAGTGGCATACTACGTTTTCGAATAGATGCAACAAACACTAGTGGAGCTGCCGCCACACACTGGTTGTTATCATCTGCACATGCCCGCGCTTCCACATTGCACGACCACGCAAACAATGTACCAAACGATGGACCCAGCTGCCAGAGCTTGCTCGCACGAAACGATCCATCGCCTGCTCCATAAGCTGACCTGCCCCCGACGCAGATTGCAACACAATGCTTCAGCTACATGCTATTGATCTGCAAGTGTCAGCCTCCGTCGAGCCACCTCTCCTTCAACGCCCAGATGTACTGCACCCGCCATCTGTCTGCCTCCTGCCCTTCCTCTTGACTGTTTTGCCGACCTCGCTGGCCTTGGGTCAAGAAGACACTGCGAGGGAATCCACAGAAGGGTGCGCCCGAGAGAGGAAGGTACTCGACGAAGTCGTCGATTACCGAGTGCCAGGCCTGGCTCTCGTCGTACGTCGAAAGGTCGGGGGGCACCTCGCCCATCTCCTCTCCCAGCCCCGCTCGCACTCCTCCTCCTCAGGGGCCGCCCGCCCCAGTCCCCCGCCCGAAGACGTTACCCTTCAGTCAAAGATGGCTTCAAGAGGGCAGAGGAGACGCCGATGAGCGGAGACAGATCGGAGGCCTGGAAATTGGCACCAACACCAAGACAGAGGGTTGCCTCCACAGGGGGAATATGATCCTAGATTTTCGGTGTTGGTGGTATTAGTTCGGCCACCTTGGAAGCCATAATATTACCACCATCACCGAGATCGGGATCATTTTCCCTCGGTGGAGGCACACCGCCGATATTGGTGTTGGTGTCAACCTCTAGGCCAGCGATCCTGGAAGGGGCCGCTTGCAGGGCTACGCCTGGAGGATCCCTAGGCTCTGTGACGGGCTCGAAGCCGTCCGAACGGGCCATGGGACGCGTCAAAGGGCTCTAAGACTAGGTCGGGCACGTCCCCCTACAAGCGGATTTGGACGGACAAATTCAAATACGCTAAAGATTCTCACAAACATAGTCAAACATAATTAAAAAACATCGTCCCCATACAATGGTTTGCCTATGTTGGATATTCCTCCTGTAGAGGGACAGGCCCGACTTAGCTCTAAGACCATCGCGGAAGCTGTTCGACGCATGTTGGCAGGTCCGTCTCTGAGGTCTCGCGAGGCCGTTGTGGAACTGCCTTCGGCAACCCTTGGAAGCTCTTGGACGCATGTCGGCGGAAGCTCTTGAACGCATGTTGGCAGGTCCGTCTCTGAGGTCTCGCGAGGCCGTTGTGGAACTGCCTTCGGCAACCCTTGGAAGCTCTTGGACGCATGTCGGCGGAAGCTCTTGAACGCATGTTGGCGGGTCCGTATTTGAGGTCTCGTGAGGTCGTTGTGGAACTGCCTTCGGCAGGCCTTTGGGAAGCGGCCAAGAGGGGGGTGTTTTTCTGAAGGGGGGGTGCAAATCATGACCGGCGGCACGTGCGCGGCCCAGCGGGGGGGGCCAGGGACGTTATACGAGACAAGACGAGGCGCCACGACACCTGGGGAATACTGTCATGACCCCCGCCACGAGATCCACCCCCCCCTAGTCATCACCCCCCTCTTCTCCGCCCCCGAGGACAGCCGCTCGGACTCGGCGGGGGGCCCTCGGCCGGGAGGGCCCTGAGGGCCCGCCCCGCCCGCGGGGTGCCTACCGGCCCCGCCCGGCGCACCCGGGGCGCCCCGGGGGCGCCCCGGGGCGCCCCGGGCGGGGCCACAGCCCCCCAGGGGCCACGAGAGCCTGCTCCCCCCCCCAGGGAGCGGAGGTGGCAGGAGGAGAGGGGGGGGGGAGGGGAGGGGGGGAGGGGGAGGATAGGATAGGACCGATCGCGAAGCGACGTAACATGACCCAACCACCACCCAAGCCATCTGCTCGGGTTGAATTAGGCTGAGGATCCTCCCCGAACATTGCAAGGGACGGACCAGGACGCAGAGGGGAGGGGACGAAGGGGAGGGGGGAGCTAGGGGAGTAGGGGGGAGGGGGAGGAGGAGGTGGGCGGGCCCGTCTCTCGGGCCTCGGGAGGCCGCTGCGGACCTGCCGACTCGGCCCGCCTCGGGGGCCGCCTCGGCGCTCTCCCGGTCGGGGACGGGGGCCCTCGCCGGACCCCTCCTCTCGGGCTCCAGGGCCAGGCCGGGCGTGTCCTCCTGCGGGCGGACGTCGGACGACAAAGGAAGCACAACAGATGCTCAAACATACACCCTGCGAAATGCTTAAGAAATCATGGGGTAAGAAATTCATAGTCTCAGAAATTGAATAAAACCCAGAACTTCTATCAAAATCTTGGGATTTACATTGAAACGGTAAGAATAATCGAGACTCTGGCCGAAAACTTCGGTTTTCTTAAGCATCGCATGAGGTGTACTCAAGACTGGTCGAAAAATCGTCCCCTGGGCATGTTTTGTATGTTACTCCTGCAGAGGGACAGGCCCGACTTGATTCTATGACCGGGGCCTTAAAAACGTGCAGGGGCCGAAAATAAGCGGAGGAGCGCTGCCCTGCGCAACAAATCAGTTCGGATTTCGTTCTTCTGAACTCTCTGGCCAAATCTGCGGCTTCCGCTCAAGGTGAGCTTCTTCCTTCTCTCCACGCCGCTAGCCTGGGACTCCTTCCTTCCCCCGCGTCGCGATGCGTCGCTTCCGTCCTGTCTTCTCTTTCTCCTCGGCATCGCCTGCACACACAAATGGGTCGACGCCCCAGAAGTGACCGCTCCCGCGGGAGGCGCGTGGTTGAGAGGCGACCAAGGCTGCGGAACCGCGGCGAAGGGCTCCAGGCTCCACCGCGTCGGCACTTGCACGCCCACGCCCGCGGAGAACAAACGGCCGACGATCCTCACCTCGCCATCGCTCGGACGTCCATTCCCTGTTTATTTTTTTGTTCCGTGCGTGGCTTTTTCGCCAAATGATCAAGGATGCTCCTCGATGGTCCTCGCCGACAAAAAAAACGCACAAGTCCGAGCGATGCCGAGACCGAGGCTGCGGAACCGCGGCGAAGGGCTCCAGGCCCCACCGCGCCGGCACTTCCACGCCCACGCCCGTGGAGAAAAAAACGGCCGACGATCCTCACCGTGAGGCCGTCTCTGGCGATCTGCCAGCCGCGTGGAACGATAACGGAAGGGGAACTGGGGCACACAAGTAAATACACACACACATAACAAGATTCCCCCTCTTGTCCCACATTTTCTCTGGGCTCCTGTCTTCCCCCCCCCCCCACTTCCCATGCTTCCCCAGATTTTCTGGGGAGTCGACGATTCATTGTGTCTGTGCGTTTCCTTCCCCTCCCGATCAGCGCGCGGCGCGCCCCCGACAGCAGGCAGATCCACGCGCGTCGGAGGGCGGGGGCGCCGGGCGGGGCCGCCGGGGCGGCGCGGCAGCCGAGACCAGCGAGGGCCCTCGGAGCAGCTCCGGCGAGGCGGGGCCTGCGAGGGCAGCCCGGAGCCCGAAATCGAGGGCACCATCCAGAACTCATTACTCCAGATTTCGTAATGGAAGGGAGGGGGTCTCATTTCGGGGGGGTCTCTTCCAGGCTGTCTTGGAGGGCCTGGGGGTCTGGGGACGAAGTTTTGGAGGGTTCTCCCACGGGGGGGGGTCTGGAATGGCTTGTCTTGGAGGGTCCAGACCCCCTCCCCTTTCTTACGAAATCTGGAGGACACGAGAAGGTCGAGTGGACTGGAGCTTCGTGGGCCCCGGAAACGGCGGGGCCGTTTTTTTTACCGTTTCCAAAAAAAAATGTCCCTCGGAAATGGAAGCGGCAGAAAAGCGGCGACCGGAAACGGCAAAAAACGGCTCCAGGATTGGAGCCGGAGCCGGAACCGGCCAAGAAACGGCGACGGAACCGGTAAAAAAACGGCGTCGGAACCGATAAAGAAAACGGCAAAACGGAACCGGTAAGAGAACTGCCCTGTCGTTTCCAGGGCCCACTAAGCCCTGGAGCCCGAAATCGAGGAGACCATCCAGAACTTGTTACACGAGAAGGTCGAGTGGACTGGAGCTGGTTTCCTCCGGCGACCCCGGGGTGTCTTCGCAAATCTAGGGGCGCGGTTCGGGTCTACTGGGGCCACACTTCAGAAATGCTCGCTTGCAGGACTCCTTAGGTGTTTGCGGTCTCTCGGAATCTCTTGTGTGGGTCATCAGTACGTCCTTGAGCTTTTCTTGGAGGGCTGCAGAGCGGCTCCTCAGCAAGCATGGAGGCCGCCCACGCCCACGCCGACGACCTGCAGACGTGAAGACTTGACGGCATGATTTTCGTGTCTTCATGTCTTCATGTCGCAAGGTCAACGACACAATCGTCACGTCTCCATGTTATCATATCGTCAGCCCGACGACCTGATTTTCACGTCCACTTGTCTTCATGCCGCCTGGCCGACGAACTGATCGTCATGTCGTCATGTCTTCAGGCCGTCGAGCCCCACCCCAGGCCGGGGTCCCCAAGACGAGACATGCAGGGCATCATGTCTTCATGTCGTCGGGCGAACGTCGCGGGAACCCACACCAGGCGCAATGAAATTGCATGTTAAACTTGTCCGTTCTTCGACCCACTGCCCTATCCCTCCTCCACGGGGTGTGGGGGGGGGGGGGCGATGCAAGAGTGCACGCTTGCATTGTTGATGCGTCTGCCTTCTCAACACCTGGCCCGTCTCACCTGGCAATCATGTAAACTTACGCTCGTGTGGTGGCCGAGCTGTGACCCGCTACCCTATCCTATCCCTATCCTGGCCTGGCCAGGGAGGCATGTACACAGCTCCTGGGCCCAGGATGGGCCTGGCCAGGAGCAGTGGATATGTATAGATCTCGTCGCCCTACAGGTCACGACGAAGGCGTGGCAGGGCCACAGAGAACCGACAGGCTCGGCCATCCCGGGCCATGCACGTGCGGCAGAGCACCGGGACTCTCACCACCTGAGCCTTCACAGGTGGAGCACGTCTAGTTGCTCCATGGGATGCTCACCATTTCTGAAGGGGCCCCAGGACACACACACACACAAATAAATACACACCAATAAAACGATTCCCTATATTTTCTTATATTTTCTGGGTTCCTGTCTTCCCCCCCCCACTTCCCATATTTTCCCATATGTTCTGGGGAATCGACGATAAATTGTGTCTGTGTGTTTCTTTCCCTCCTGAATTTGATCCTCGACAGTTCAGCCTAACCAGGTGGTCCTGAGGAGCCCAGGATACCTTTCAAGAACCCTGAGGGATCGGGGGCGCGCAAGCATGGATTAGCGATCCATGGACTTGGCGCGCGGTCGCCAAATCCATGGATCGGGGGAAAAGCCCTCTCAGAACACGGCCGGTGCCGCCTCGCTCGGCGGCGGAAATCCGCGATTTCCCATGGGAACGGGACCCGTCGCATATCCATGCCCCCTTGATTCATGTTTGCGATAGCCTGACCAGAGGCATCCTCGAGAGTCCTGCGTAATCCTGACAAATCCCGAGGGGTCATGACGAATGCCCTCCCAAGTGACGAACGTGTGGCAGGGACACCGGATTCTCACTGCGCGTGGCAGAGGCAAAGGGTGGGTTCTCACCATGTCAGCCTGCACAGGTCACGCATGTGGCAACGCCGCAAGATTCTCACCATTCCAATCTCTGCAGGTCGCGAACGCGCGGCAGGGCAATCGGATTCTCAACAAGTCGGCCCGCCTGGGGCACGAACCTGTGGCATGGCCATAGGAGTCTCACCAGGTCGACCTTCCCAGGTCGGCGTCAAGAATCCAACAAATTCCCCAAGAACATCAAGAACTTCCGTAGGATCAGAGCGAGTCTTGTGGAACCGTTAGAAACTTCAGGATTCCTAAGGAATTCTGGGAATGCCCTCGCGGGTGCCGAACGTGTGGCAGCACCAGAGGATTCTCACCACGCCTGCTTTCCCACGCCACGAATGTGTGGCCATGCCACTGGAGTCTCGCCATCCCGGCCCTCTCGGGTCCGCGAACGTCTGGCAGGGACGTAGGGCATGGACCATTTCAGCCTAACCAAGTCTTCCTGAAGAATCCAGCCAAACCACTAGGAACATCCCGTGTAAACGTAGGCTTCAAGCAATTGACCTATAATCGGATGTGCATCTCGATCTGGCAGTTCAGCTACTCAGAACAAGACAATTGTCCTCTCCCTCCTCATCTCATACGTGTAACTGAGATCCTCATGTCATCCTTCCTCCTCCTCCTCCTCCTCCTCCTCCTCCTCCTCCTCACACCTCCTCCCTCCTCCTCTGTTGTCCCTCTCCTCTATGTGTCCTGCCCCCAACTCCTACTCGCTTCGGCTGGTAAGGAAACCGCCTCACATTGAATGGGGGAGCGCGTGTTGCAAGGTGGCCGCTGAGGAGTGTACTTCCGTGGCAAGCTTCAGAACCATCATCCACAAGTCACGGCTGATGGACTTGCCCTTCATGTGGCTGAGCGACGCCCGCGCTTTTAGGTAGGATAATGAGGGAGGGACGAGCTTGAGCAGGAGGAGCAGCAAAAGCAGGAGGAGGCGGAAGTGGAGGCCACAGAATAGCAGTGGTGATAATACTACCAGCAGTAGCGGCAACACGATCAGTATCACTGGCAACACCAGCAGCAACAGCAGTGGCACTAATCACTACAGCAGATGTAGCAGCAGCAGGAGCGGCAGCACACCGAAGTAGTGGCGCTTGAGGTGTTCGGCTGTCCCCCTCCCCACTTCCCCAGCCCAAAGGTCCAACATCTGGTTAGAGAGCTTGTGGGGGGGTCCCCATGCGAGCTCGTCAAGGACCCCTTCTGGCCCACGGAGACTCCCGAAACCGCCGACCAGGACCACAGGAGCCTCCAAACTGGCCCAGACGGTCCAGGGGCCCGTCGTGAGGCTCTGCTGGGAGCACCTTGGAGCCTCTGGGAGGGCCCGGAGCCTGGCCCCTGAGAGGCCCACCTCGCTGACAAGCCACCGGTCGCCGCATGACTTCCGCGTGCTCGGCCCCTGGATATCTGAGAGCACACGAGGCGGCCCAGTTGCCCCCCAAACCCACGGACGATGACCCCCGAGGGCCACCCTGGGGAGGAGGTGGAGGGGGAGGGGGAGAGGGAGGGGGAGGCGGCGGCGGCGGCGGCGGCGGCGGCGGCGGCGGCGGCGGCGGCGGCGGCGGCGGCGGCGGAGGAGGAGGAGGAGGAGGAGGAGGGGAGGAGGAGGAGGAGGAGGAGGAGGAGGAGGAGGAGGAGGAGCGGGAGGAGGAGGAGGAGGAGGAGGAGGAGGAGGAGGAGGAGGAGGAGAAGGAGGAGAACCCAGGCTGCCCAAAGAGGGGCCCGAGATGGGCCGCGGGGGGCCCGGCAACCCTTCCTCCCGAGATGGCCCGCCGCCCCCAAAAGGGTGCCCCTGGAGGCTGCACGATGCTCGCAGAGGCACCCGGGGATCACCCTGAAGCCTCCAGGAGGCCCCGCGAGGAGGAGAAGGAGGAGGAGGAGGACGAAGATGGGGAGAAGGAGGAGGTAGAGAAGAGGAAGGAGGAGGAGGAGGAGGAGGAGGAGGAGGAGGAGGAGGAGGAGGAGGAGGAGGAGGAGGAGGAGGAGGAGGAGGAGGAGAGAAGGAGGAGGCAATAATTACTGCAAAGAGGCCCCCGATAGGCCCCCGAGCGGTTGTGGAACCTTGCCCACAAGCCGGGCGCCGTGGCGGGGCAGGCCGGAGGCCACTCTGACATTGCCTCGCCCAGCACCTCCCAGACGCCACCCTGCACGGAAGCGGCCACCCGGTCATACTTAACGGCCCACGGCCCTCGCGCGCCGAACGCAGCCACTCACTCCAATTCCTATCTGAACCTGGCGGCCGCTGTGGGTTTCCCTCGTTTTGCGGGGGGCTAGCGGAATGGCACAAGCCTCCTCAACAACGGCAGACACTGCTGCACGAACCCTTTCAACGACAGCACATATTGCTATGTGCTTGGGGAGCACGGGGACTACAGTGTGTGCAGCGAAGAGTTGGAGGATGGATGGCAGAGTATGAAGGAGGAAGGAGGGCAGAGGGAAGAGGATCGAGGCCTGAGGAGGAGGGGAGCGCACGTTTCCTGCAGATCTTCCCTGCTGCGGCCACCGCGGCGCACAGGGCGCGATTGGCCGTTGAGCCCAAGAGAGGCTCCCCGAAGGCGCAGAGAGGTGGTCAAAATCCGCAGGAATGCATCCCACCCCCCCGCGGCACGGAGGAGGCAGGGTGGAGGGAGAAGGGGGGGGGGGGGGGGAAAAAGCAGGGAGCAGGGGGCAAAGGGCAGGGAGGAGGAACCACAGGGGGACGGCAAACGCCTACGCACTTTTAAGCCGGCGGCGAAGAGGGTCCTCAAGCGCGGGCAGCAGATGGAAGTGCGAACTGCGAACGAGCATTGCCGAAGCCACAGCGTACGAGACGTCACACTGTAAAGTGCTAGCGATGGGTGGTATGCTGCGGTAGCCCCAAACGTAGCAACGCAGCGGCCGGAAAAGTGAGGACGAGACTCAACTCAAAGTGAACTGAAGCGCAAACAAACTGGTGCAAAATTGCGGCCACTGGATCACTGGTGGGGTAAATCGCCGAACCCAACACGCACACTTTTTGCGTCGGCGGCTGGGCAGAGGTTATTGCTCTGGCGATGGGGCATCAGCACGCACATACACACACACACACACACTTCTCCGACACTCGCGGTGGGGGCAGAGAAGACCCCCGCTAGAGAATCCAGCACGTCCGTCCCGAGTGACGCCAGGCCCACTGCGGCACCCGGGGACGCCCTGGGAGCCAGAGGGAGCACAGGGGGGAAAACGCCAGCCCCTCACGGGGCAGTGGCAGCGGAACGGCGGCCAACGGGCAGTGGCAGTGGGGCGGCGCGGAGCCAGGCCAGTCGGCCGCCGCCGCGGGTGCCGAGCCGCCGGAGCGCGAGCGGAGCCCTGCGGTGCAGAAGGCGGGCCGGGAGGAGGATGAGGGAGGAGGAGGGAGGAGGAGGAGGGGGAGGAGGAGGAGGAGGAGGAGGAGGAGGAGGAGGAGGGGGAGGAGGAGGAGGAGTGGGAGGGCCTCACGGAGCAGCCAGCAGCAACGCCACGACGGGCACCGGCGGCAGGGGCCCCGCGAAGGGCGGCGGGCGGCAGGCGACGGGCAGCGGCGGGGCAGAAGGCGGCGGCGCCAAACGGGCGCAGCCAGGGCGGAGGCAAACACTGAAGGGGCCCCAGGACACACAAATAAAAATATTCCCCATATTTTCCCATATTTTCTGGGCTTTAGTCTTCCAGCCCACTTCCCATATTTCCCCATATTTTCCTGGGAATCGACGATTAATTGTGTCTGTGTGTGTGTTTCCCCTCCTGAAGCACAGTGTTTTTCGTCGGCGGCGAGGTAGAGACGGTCCGCTCCAGCGGGCGGGTGATGCGGGGCGACCGACCGGCAAATCGGCCGGCACGCAACAGAGGGACAGGGAGACAGACGGGGCGGCCGCGGAGGAGGGGAGGCGGAGGGCACTCAGACGTGGAAGAGTTCGCAAACACAAACACACTTTTGTTTTGTCCGTCGGCGGCTGGGCAAGGGTTGCTGCTCCGGCGATCGGGCACAAGCGGGGCGCGCTGGATGCAAATTGGGCCGCAGTGCGCGGGCGGAGGGGAGGAGACCCCGGCGCAACGGGCAGAGAGGAAGCCGGGCCCGCCCCAGGCAAGCCCCAGCTGCGGCACCGCGCACAGAGGCACGCACAGCTGGTCGGCTTCGCGCGCGGAGCACGAGGAGGCCTCCCTCCCCTCGCCCCCTCGATCTCGATCTCGCCAGATCGGAGCTCGAGAAGAGTGAGGGGGGGAGCGGGGCCGGCCGTCCCCGAGGGGGGAGAGGAGCGAGGAGCGAGGAGCGAGGATCGAGGCAAGCGGGCGGGGAGGGGAGAGACCGGACGCTTCCGCTGCTCGGCCGACGCCGTCGCCACCAGGCGCGGCAATACTCCGCCGGGGGGGTCGTCCACACAACTCTTGCACGCGCTCGCACTGGACCGGACTGACTTGCCAGCGGCATCCTGGGCTGAGGGAGCAGGGAGGAGGGGAGGAGGGGAAGGGGTAAGGGGTAAATGAGAGGGGGAAGGGGAAGGTGGAAGAGGGGGGAGATGGCGAAGGCGAGGCGGGGGAGACGGGGCGGGGGCGCTCCCCGAGGAGGGGGATAAAGGCCTGCGGTGGTGATCGAGGAGGGAAGAGGAGGAAGGAAGGAGGGAGGGAGGGAGGAAAGAAGGAAGAGGAGGAAGGAAGAGGAGGAAGGAGCGAGAGAGGGAGGAGGAAGGAGGGAGGGAGGGAGGGAGGGAGGGAGGAGGGAGGAAGGAAGGAGGAAGGAGGGAGGGAAGGGAGGGGTGGAGGGGGGAAGCATGTCGAAGGCGAGGGTGCGGCCTGGCGGCCCACGTGCAGAACTCCTCCCGCAGCTGCCACTGGTGCAGCAGCAGGGCCCAGTACTGCGCGGCCTCGGCCGCGGCGGCCAGACCGCAGGGCCGCCCCCCGCCCTCCCCGGCCTTTGGGGGGGAAGAGATTGGAGGGGGACTGGCGCATGGAGGAGGAGGAGGAGGAGGAGGAGGAGGAGGAGGAGGAGGGAGGAGGAGGAGGAGGAGGAGGAGGAAGGAGGAGGAGGAGGAGGAGGAGGAGGAGGAGGAGGAGGAGGAGGAGGAGGGAGGAGGAGGAGGAGGAGGAGGAGGAGGAGGAGGAGGAGGAGGAGGAGGAGGGAGGAGGAGGAGGGAGGAGGAGGAGGGAGGAGGGAGGAGGAGGAGGGGGAGGGAGGAGGGAGGAGGAGGGGAGGAGGAGGAGGAGGAGGAGGCGGAGGAGAAGGAGGAGGAGGAGGAGGAGGAGGAGGAGGAGGGTGGGACATCGACCTGGAATGGGCGATGCATCGCCGATGCATTGGCGACAGGCCATGTCGATAGTGTGGCCGCACCTTCCCGGGCGGGATGGGCCGCCACATGCCCCTCTCGGCGATGCATGGGCGACTGCTGAGGGTCGATGCGCACCTCCCCCCTTTTCAACCTTGCCCCACTCCTTTGAGAAGGGCCCCCAGGACACGCAAAGAAGTACACACAAACAAAAGGAGTCCCCATATTTTCCAGTATTTTCTGGGCTTTTGTCTTCCCCCCCCAATCCCCATAGTTTCCTATATTTTCTCGGGAATCGGCGATGAATTGTGTCTGTGTGTCTCTTTCCCTCCCGATCCTTCCTCGCTCCCCTCGGTGTGCGCGAGGCAACGCGTGTGCCCACGTCGGCCTCTGCCTGGCCCGTGGCGCTGGGCGGCCCCCCCCCCGCCGCGCCGCCCTGTGCTGCGGGGCACGCGGCGGCCGAACCAGCGGCACGCGTGCCGTGGCCCCTGCGCAGACATGAAGGGGGAGGAGGAGGAGGAGGAGGAGGAGGAGGAGGAGGAGGAGGAGGAGGAGGAGGAGGAGGAGGAGGAGGAGGAGGAGGAGGAGGAGGAGGAGGAGGAGGGGAGGAGGAGGAGGAGGAGGAGGAGGAGGAGGAGGAGGAGGAGGAGGAGGAGGAGGAGGAGGGGGGAGGAGGAGGGAGAGGGGGGACGAGAGGAGGAGGGGGAGGAGGGGGGAGGAGGAGAGGAGGGGGGGGGGAGGAGGAGGAGGGGGGAGGAGGAGGAGGGGGAGGAGGAGGAGGAGGGGGGAGTGGGAGGCAGAGGGGGCGAGGAATGGGGGAATGGAGCAGGGACCGACCGTCCTGGCATTCCTACAGGCCCACCGCGACATTCTCTTAGAACCCAAGAATATTCCAAGAACAGAAGCCATGTTCTTAGAACATCAGCCCGACGCTTCAAAACAGGACGGCTCCAGCCAAACGTGTTCTAAGAACATGTCCTGCAGACCACGAAAGGTTCTCAGAGCATTCTTTGGTGGGCCTATAGGCGAGCCAGGACGCTTCGCCACTGCTTGAGAGAAGGAGGGCTTGGAGAGGCCGAATCAACAAGCGCATGTCCACGCCGGCTACGTTGCGCCACTGCGGAGCGCGGGGGACCCTCTCCGGAGCACCCAGAGCCGGCCGAGGTGGTCGGCGCGGCGAGGAGGAGGAGGAGGAGGAGGAGGAGGAGGAGGAGGAGGAGGAGGAATAGGAGGAGGAGGAGGAGGAGGAGGAGGAGGAGGAGGAACCCCGGCCGCCGCGGGGGCTCTCGGGCCCCCGTGGGGACCCCAGCCCTGGCCGAGATCGGCGCGGCCCTCACAGAAACGGCGATCGCAGCTGAGTGATGGCTTGGCAGGCGCTGAGGATCGACGCCGGCAGCGTGCAGTGCCACTGGACGCGTTTGTGCCGACGATCCTCACCTCGCCATCGCTCGGACGTCCCGTGCGTGGCTTTTTCGCCAGATGATCCAGGGTGCTCCTCGACGGCCCTCGCCGAGAAAAAAAAAAACGCACACGCCCGAGCGATGCCAAAGGTGTTGGGGCGGGCCTCGGAGGCCCGCAGGGGGGGTCTTGCGGGAGTCTCGGGGGCCCTCCGGGGAGAATGTTTTGGTACTATACCCTCTTAGGCTTCTCTTGGTGAGCGCATACTCCAGATTTCGTAATAAAGGGAGGGGGGTCTCATTTCGGGGGGGGTCTCTTCCAGGCTATCTTGGAGGGCCTGGGGGGGTCTGGGGACGATGTTTTGGAGGGTTCTCCCACAGGGGGAGGTCTGAAATGGCTTGTCTTGGAGGGTCCAGACCCCCTCCCTTTTATTACGAGATCTGGAGTACATTATGCTGTTCCCCAACCGCTGCTGTCTGAGGTTCGGGGCGCAGGTGCAGAGAAGTGCCCGGCAAGAGAGTGTATGCACAAGCGCGCTGCGTTCACCCGGGTGTCTTTTGTGCAATGTTCTTAGCCTTTCTGGGGCCACCGCAGGCCTCCTGAGGCCGCGGGAGGCCCTCCTCCCTCCCCACTCCCGCCCTACCTCCCCCTTGCTTTCTCCCCCCTGGCCCATGCCTCCCTCCTCGTCCCTCGTGTCTCCTCCAGCCACCGTCCTGGCTCGAGGGGTCCTGGGAGAAAGGTGCAAGGTAACTGCGCGCCCCTGCTCGAGACTGCTGCCACACGCGCGCATCCAGGCAGCGCAGCCGCCACCGTAATGTTGCGTCCTGGTCGCCGTGACCACGCGGGTCGAGAGCTGGCCTTGCACAGAGAAGCGAGAGCGAAACGTGGACGGGCCAGGGTGCTCGTTCGCACTGCCGCAGCCAAGCATCTACTTCGACGGCATCACAGCGCCATGCAGCCAGCGCCGCCCCCATGGTCGAGGAGTACAGCGGGTACCCCACCCAGTCAAGAGGCCTCGCAAGCTTCGGGCGGTAATCGCGCAGATGGTTCACGGTGTTGTCCAGCTTGCGATACCTACAACTGGGCAAATCGCAAGATGCATTCGTGGTGCTCCTCTCCTCGAAGTCAGCAGGAGCTGAACCCAAGAGGAGGGCCAGATCCAAATCAGCCGCCAGGTATCGGTCTCTCCGCCCAGACGGCATGGGAGCGGAGCAACACCCAGCAGCTACAGGGAATCCGCCGACTCCTTGGGGTCATCGGCGTGTGAAATGCTTCCCCCTCCCCAAACCCCTCCCCCCGGGCCCAGTCCAGTCGTTTTGGAGGAGCGGGGGGGGGTCTGGCCGGCCCGGGGTGAACGCATCGCGGGCCTCACGACGGGCCATGAGGGCCCCAAGATGGTCCAGGAGGGCCCCGAGTCGCCGATGGATCGTTCCAAGACGGATGGCCCCCCAGACGGCCCAAGAGGCCCCCGAGACGCCCCAAGAGGCCCCAAAGAGGCGTCCCAAGAGAGCCCCCAGAAGCAAACATCGTCCAATTCTCTGAGGGAAACGTATGGTTTTAGCACATTCGCCACTTGGGCTTTCACAAAGTCCAAGAAGGCACAAGAGGCCTCCAAGATCGCCCCAAGACGGCCCAGGAAGCCCCCAAGAAGGCCCCAAGACGCCCCAAGAGGGCCCCAAGACGGCCCAAGAGGCCCCCAAGACGGCTCCACGAGGGGGCCCAGGCGGGGGACCCGAACGGAAATTTCGAGCCCTCGGCCCCAAGAAGCCTCCAGGAGACCCCAAGAGACCCCCAAGAAGCCCCCAAGAGGCCCCAAGAGGCGCCACAACGGCACCCAAAAGGCCTCAACAGTGCTGCCAGGAGGCCCCCGAGAGACCTACCAGGAGCCACCCAAGGGGTGGGCGGTGCGGCGTAAGCCCAAGAATCTCAAGCCGGTTCTGGTGAGCATCCCACCTGCATCAGCAGAGGCGGCCATGGCTCACCGACGGCCAGGATATCAGTGCTCACCGTGCTACGCTGAAGGCTTCGCTGACAGCCTTCGAGCAACAAACCTTGTGCCAGCGTACGCTGAACACCCAGCCAGCCAGACTTCAGGCTCTGTAAACAGGATGTGCCAGTGTTGTGCATGTAGATCTCTGCGCAGCCTCCACCAGACTGCACCAATCGCCGGGTCCAGGTACCTCGAGCGTGCCCGTACCGGATTGCAGGCCCCACGCTGCCCATGCCCCATTTTTTTGCTCGTTGTTCCCTCTCATACTCCTCCCCGCTCCTCCTGCTCCTGCCGCTGCCGCCCCCGCCAAAGCAGATGACGCCTCAGTTCGGAGCCCAAGCGTCGGGAGCCCGCGCCGCACCGATCCCGGCAGGAGGGCCAGGAGGCATCGGCCGCGGTCTGCCGCAGCTTTCCAAGCACGACGCGGCCGCTCGCATCGCCATGCGAGTGCTCAGCAGCCAGACCGCGGAGGTGATGAGCAGCCAAGCCCACGAGTCTCAAGCTGCCAAGACTTGCCAGAAGCCGACGGAGGAGGCAGACGGCGCACCGGCACACGAGTCCATGGCGTTAGATCATGCGGATTCCCCAGCCGCAGCTGCGGCAGCGTCCCAGCCTGGTGCATCAGAGCCAGGTTGTCAGGACCCGCGGGCGCAGACATGAGCAATAGGCTCGACGAGCAGCTCTTCCACGCGAGCATGCAGGACCCTGTTCCCTCGGGGTGCCAAACGCCAGATGATCCCTGGGATGATCATGCTTCCCTCTTGCTTCCCCTGGCTGGGCCTCGCCAGTCCGGAGGGGTCGCACGAGGAGGCACTGACATTGCCGCACTCGAAGCCGGACCAGTTCAACAGGTGGGCATCGCGGCTGGTCTCTCAGCCTTACTCTTGCCTCTGACACTCTCCGGGCGTTCTACAAGGCAGTGTGGGAGAGCTTGTGTTTGAGACAGGGACTTCCGACGAGGCTGTCGCCTACATCCTCCGCCAAGAAAGCTTACCTGCAGAGGCAATGGATGAGCTCGAGGACTGCATCAAGAGGCACGAGCCCGTCCTGGGCTCCCACAAAGTCCCTAGGAGACTTCATGCTCAACTTGCTGACTCCTATGAGTCCAACAGGTTCCTGATCCCAGGAGGTACAAGCATTGCGCTGCCTCAGATAATCAGGCTCTGGGCCAGGGCAGCAGCTGGGCCGCCTCCATCTACAGCTCTGTGGTGTCTCTGGTCACACGGGAAGCCCAGGACACACGATATTCGCTTGGAGTGGAGCTCCGCCGCCGATTGCAGAAGAACGACCAGTCAGAGTTCGCGTGGAAGACGATACGCCGAGCGTCTTCACGACTCTTTCCATGGACCTCGCCCTTGCTTGACGATGCCACGCTCATGCTTCCGTGCCGCCCAGAGGAGCTTCTTCGGCTTGCGCCGTTCGCCGCCGGCATCACCCTCGACGCGTTGGGGCCCATCGGGCTACGCATGGCCACGGGCAAACCCACCGCCAAACTCCGGTTTCGCGGCAGAGGCTCGGACATCGCCAACCATCATGGAAACAGTGGTCTAGACAAGTCAGGTTTGCTACCCAGCTGCACGACCCCCTCGGCTTATTCGCGGTCAGACAACGCACACACACACACACACACATCTGGGCACTGTCTTAGGCGAAGCTTGCTCGCTTGGACCAGAAAGGGGACACCTACGGCACGCTGCAGCATCGGAGTGGAAGAAGCTAAGAAGCGTCGTTCGCGACGAACACCTGGAACGCGAGGTCAGTCTCATGTTAGTTGATTCCGTTGTGTACCCAAGCAGACTCTACCAAGCAGGCACTAGGCCCACTCCCACCCTACAACATCCTCGGATTCGGGAATGCGCTCAGGCTCGGAACAGTAACAGACCTTTGGAAGGGTACGTCTTAGGGTCCGTTGCTCGTTGGAAGCCTCTCTCAACATTGCCATGCAGGCCAATGCTTCAATGCTGCCCAAATCACACCCAGCTTACGCTCGCCGCAGTCGCAGCGGAGGAGATATGTCAAATCCTACACGAGGCCGGAGTTCCCTAACCTGTCACCGACCCCTCCCACCCACTGCGTGCTCACGAACAAGAAGCTCTTCCTTCCTACCAATCGGCGGCGAGCAAGGGGGGGAAGTGAGAAAGAGAAGGCCTTCTCAGAAGGTTCGAAGTCCCCCGGCCTTCCGAGAAGTTTTCTGAGCCTTCCTCGAAGACAGAAACAGCTTCTCAGAAGGCGCGAGAGCTTCTAACAAGTCCCGCCGCCTTCTGAGAACGCGTTCTACTTCTCATTGCCCCCTCGCTCGCCGCCAAACCAATGCTTGTGGTTCCAGATGAGTCTCAGCACGATCAAGGAGTGCAAACAACATTCGGCAATTAGGCAGCACTGGTCGTTCGGGCACAGAATACGTACCAGTCCAGGAGATGCCCAAAGATGCGACTTCCGCATGACTACGTTCGCACCTCGCAAGCCGCGAATCGTTCTCACCACGATGCGCGCTGGCCATGCTCAGCGCTCCGTCAGGTTGTTCGTCTGAGAAGAGAAAAAAAGGAGCAGCTCAACTTGGAAGCGGCTGCAGCAGCTGACAAGCAAAGTGCAACAGGATGTGGCAGGTAGTGCCCGGCAGTTACAGCATTGCAGATTCGAGGCAAAGCGAGAGACCGAGCGATTACCGACCCATTCGCACGAGCTGTATATGTTTGCTCAGCTGACCGACTCTGAGGCCCGCGAAACTCTGATACGCCCTGATACGCCCAGAGTGTGTTCCCCACCCGACTGGTTGAGGTTGTTAGATTTCAAGAACAGGCCCCCGGGCCAACACCATCCTGCATGCCGCGGCCGCCAGACCCCAAGTTGTCCCGATGATCCCCGAGAATACAAGGTGTCCCGCCTCGCGCCCGGTCAACATCACGCTGCATACTGCGGCTGCCACACCCCAAGTTGTCCCGATGATCCCCGAGTCCCTGGTGGTCCGCCTCGCGCCTTCGACGAACACGACAGAACACAACATGACACAACAGAGCATGACAGAACGGAACAGAGCATGACAAAACCTGACAAGATAAGATAAACAGCATGACAAAACATAGAGCATACCATAACATCGAAAAACACACCAGAGCAGAACATGGCATAACAGAAGACGACATAACACAACAACACATATAACATAACCGAGCATTACACAACGCAACTTGACATAACATATCACATCATGGCACAGCACCACCACATAACATATCATGACACGACAGCAGAGGTAGCGACGACAAACAAGAAATAACACAGCGTGACATAACATAACACGAGCATGACAGACAATGGCAGAACCGAACATAGCAGTGCCATGACAAAGTAAAACATACTAGAACACCAAGTACATACCATAGCAGCACGTGGCAGAGCAGAAGACGACATCCCATAGCATAACATAACAAAGCAAAGCGTAACATGACACACATTGACATAACATGTCATACATATCATGTCACAGCACCACAGAACATATCATGACACGACAGCAGAGCATAGCGACGACGAAAACGACAGCACACAACCTGACACAACAGAGCATGACAGAACAGAACACGAGCATGCCATAACATGACATAACATGTCATAGCAATGTCATGGCACAATATAGCATCACTTAATATCACAGGACATACCAGAACAACACATTACATACAAGAAGACGACATAACACAAAACGACATAACCTAACCGAGCATATCATAACACGACAGCGGAGCATAGCGACGACGAACATGACATACTACAACATGCTACAACACACTATGACATAACACAAACTGAGCATGCCACACCACGGCAGAACCGAACATAACAATGTCATGACAAAATAGAGCATACCTAACATCGAATACCATACCATATCAAAACATGACATAACAAAGACGACCTATCTCAACATATCATACTGTAGCCAAGCATACCATAAGACGCCTTGGCAGAACATAACCTACCATGTCGAACCACCACATACCTTATCAGAACACGACGACAGAACATAGCGACACATACTAGTGAAGCAAATCATGACGTACGGAAGAGCGTGTTCTGCCGCTGCTGGTGGAACACCGGGAGGGGTCACTAGGCGTTCCCAACCCGTCCCCCCGCCCTTCGAAAACCGGGGGGGGGGGTCACGACGGGCGCCGCCACCTCCCCAGGAGTGGCGCCTCCTCCAACGGCAGCACCTTGCGCGGCGCCTCGAGCGCCACGCCGAAGGTGTACCTTGCCCATCGGGGCGGGGAGCAGCCGCAGGGAGGGAGAGGGGGAGGGGGGGAGGAGGAGGAGGAGGAGGAGGAGGAGGAGGAGGAGGAGGAGGAGGAGGAGGAGGAGGAGGAGGAGGAGGAGGAGGAGGAGGGAGGAGGAGGAGGAGGAGGAGGAGGAGGAGGAGGAGGGAGGAGGGAGGAGGGAGGAGGAGGAGGGGGGGGGCCCATCACGTGGAGGGGGAAGGCACGCCGCCCGCAGACCCGCGGAGGCTTCCGCGTGCTCTGGCGAGGCCTCCCCTCGCACGCCTCGTCCTGGTGGACACCCGCTGCGGTGGGCCGCGGGTGCCGGAGCGGCGGAGGCAGGAGGAGGGGGTGGACTGAGAGGCGGAGGGGCAAGCTAGGTACGCTCGCGCCATGTCCGACGTCCTAGTCCTCCCGCCCGTCATTTCCCATCACGCCGGATGGATGATCTATCCGCCGGCGGGTGTCACGGCGGGCCTTGGACCCCCGGAAGGACCCCATCGTGTTAGGAAGGACGATGAGGAAGAAGGAGGACGAGCAGGAACAACAGCAGCAGGAACAGGGGAGGAGCAGGAAGAGCACAACGACCGGGGGAAGGCGGGGACGGGAAAGCAGCTAGGCGACATCGATACCGAAAGGCTCGGATCCCTTTAAAATGGCCCGCGCTGGAGCGAGAGAGTCATTCGGGACGACGGGAGCACTGAGCCGCTATTAAGAAATGAGGCCCACCGTACAGGGGGAGCACCATGCTGAAACACCGAACAAAAAACGTTCCGAATGCAACAAGATCTTGACATCATGTGGACAAGCAACACACGGAGAAGGCGGGATACTTCTAAGACGTACGGTAGAGTCGTGTCGTGCCGACCCCGGCGGTGGATTCTAAAACCAAGTGAATCGTCCAACCTTCAAGGGTCGGCGGCTGTTCGATCGCCAGATCGTTCCATACTCGCCGATTCTGGGCCGCTGGCGGCGTTGAAACTTGAAAGCACGCGGCGGAGTCGCCGACGCGTCGACACGACACCATCCTACCACAGCCCGGGCGGATAGGAGAGTAATACATTGAGCAATTGTAAAGGGCAGGTGGTCGCGCGCTCACATCGAAGCAAGTGATACCTTCTCCTCCGCCTCCTCCTCCTTCTCCTCCATTTGTACGGAGCGGAACTCGCACGGAGTGGAACTCGCACGAAGCGGAATTTGCTCATACGAAATTCGCACACACGGACTCGCACGCACCGAACTCGCACGACGGAGCTCGCACGACAGAGCTCGCTCAAACAAACCCGCACGGCATGCGTTCGAATAAAACTCATGGGATACTTTCTCAAACCGACTCTGCGCACGAGTGCGCAAAACAACTACTAAAAGTCAGCCTGCGACGAGGGTTGACAGTGACATTAAATAAGCAAACGTCCGACGACGACGACGACGACGACGACGAGTCCACGATGACGCCGACTCCAACGGCGACGACCTCCATCACCAGACCCCAAGATGGCATTCGGATCGCCTCAGGACCTCTGGATCGCCACAAGAAAGCCCGAAATGGCCCCCGTATGGCATCGGTATTCGCTCTGGAACGCTTTTGGGAGCACCTTCCTTCGCTTGAGGAGGTCCAGCACGCAACCGTAGGCAAAAGTGTGCCGTCGTGCACAAACTGCCGACCGCTCGGAGCACGAGGAGCGAGCGGAGAGAAGCAAACGCGACCGACGACGACAACGAGTCCAGCGAATACGAAGACGCCGGCGACGACCTCCACCATCACCTGCCACAAGAGGACCTTCGGGTCGCCTCGAGACCTCCGGATCATCTCAGGATGGGCCTAAGATGGCCTCGAGTGATTGCACTGAAGTTCGTGGAGCGCCCTTGCAGGGGCACTCCGGCGCACAAACTGCGCACGCGTGCGCGCACTTGCGCGTCGGAGTCTGGCTCCACCCACGGCTGAAGACGACGACGACGACGACGACGACGACGACGACGACGACGACGACGACGACGACGACGACGACGACGGAGGAGAACGAAAAAGATGTGATGAAGAAGACGATGACCACCCCAACGCAAAACGCCGCACCCACACGCAGCGCGGCCACAACCGCCGTCAGGATCCAACCAGCTCTCAGGGCTTGGGTGGCTCAGGGAGTTTCCTCTTCCACCCCCCCTTCTTCCCCTTCCGGCAGGGGTTATCCCTGCTCGTTACTGATAAACACCCCCTCCCCCATCCGACCGGCGACAAACCCAGGACACTGCCAACACCCTCCCACAATACACCACGCGAAATGGTTAAGAAATCATGGGTTAAGAAATTCATGGTCTCAGAACTCGAATAAAAACCCACAATTTCTATCAAAATCTTACGAATTACGTTGAAAAGTTAAGAATAATCGAGACTCTGGACGAAAACTTAGGTTTTCTTAAGCATCGCCTAAGGTGTACCTCGAAACAAAAAACAACACAAAGGGCATGCTGCACCAAAATTGGGATCATGCGCGGACGCCCCGTGATCCCTTTGCATCGGTTTTCGACAGGGACGGCGGCGGGGCTGGCATACTGCCTGCTGTGCGCAGTGTTAACACCACCACCACCATCCCTGGCAAAACAACAATCCAGAGCGCACGTTGCATCAAAATCTGGATCATGCGCGGGCGCCCCACGAGCACTCTGCTTTGGTTTTTGACAGCGACGGCAGAGGGGTCGGCACAGCAAGCCCCCCATCCCTGTCGAAAACAGTTGCAACATGATTACGCGTGCACGCACACACGCACTACACAACGCTGGTAGACCCGCCGTTGCTGTGCATTGGTCTTGCAAGGGATGCTGGGGGGTCCACATGTGTCCCAATGTGGCGCACCTGGCGCGTGTGGCGCAGCTGGCATGTGCGGCGCACCTCGCGGGCGTCGCGCAACTGGCTGGCGTCTGCTTCGGTTCCCGACGACTGACGATGGCGTCCCCTGCCCGTGCTGAGACTTGGGTGCTATTTGTGTAGCAGGCTGGCGGGAGTGAGCGAGACAGCTTGCAGCGTTCCCAGGATCGGTGTACATAGGGCAAAAGGGATGGCATAAACATGATAACTCGGAGGTCCGCGCGGATTTCTCGGATCGGCGCTGGACCCTCCTCCCTGGCGCGCAGAGCGCGCCAAGGGTCCAGTGCCGATACGATAAATCCGCGCGGACCTACGAGTTGTTATGTTTATGCCATTATTCGTTCCCCTAATTACCTAGCACACGCCTACCCCGAGGAAAACGAGGAGAAGGTGTGAGCAGACGGCGTGCTTCGAGAGGACGCTGCGAAGAGAACGGGGGGCACGAGTAAACCTCTGGCAGCGTCTTGCCTGACAGCACCTCCTCGCGGAGCACCGGCATCTTGCTCCTCAGGTCGTCCAGGCTGTCGACCTCCCGCCGAGCGTAATCCTCCTTCCCCACATTCCTCCCTCCCTCCCTTCCTCCCTCCCTCCCCCTGCTGCTGCTGCTGCTGCTGCTGCTAGTGTCCAGGGTGAGCTCGCCAAGGCGGATCAGGAGTACCGTGGCATCATCGCTGAGCT
The DNA here is from genome assembly GCA_963575745.1 of Prorocentrum cordatum. NCBI lineage: Eukaryota > Dinophyceae > Prorocentrales > Prorocentraceae > Prorocentrum > Prorocentrum cordatum. The sequence continues at coordinate 258,152 of CAUYUJ010016303.1, forward strand.
GGCAGGGGGCATCGTGCAGGCGAAGTCTGAGCAGCCAGCCAAGATCTGCGTGTCGAAACTAGTTAGTCAGGAGTTCGGTGCCGAAGGCATCTTCGACGTCTCAGCCTTCTTCGACATCGAGGAATACGAGGCGGCGGACAGCGACAAGCAGGGGATCGAGCGGAGGATGGACGCCACGCAGGAGGCGCCGCAACAGCGTGCCGAGGATCTCTTCGCAGGCGCATTGGCGTCGGTCGAGGGCATCTAAAAGGAGCGCGCGGGGCGCGAGACCAGGAAGGATGGCCAAGAAAAGGAGGGTCACAGGGGACGACCCAGCAGCATTGAAGGGAAACTGGGACACACAAATAAATACACACAAATAAAAGGATTCCCCATATTTTCCCATATTTCCTGGGTTTCTGTCTTCCCCCCCGCTTCCCATATTTTCCCATATTTTCCTGGGAATCGCCGATTAATTGTGTCTGTGTGTGTTTTCCTCTCCTGAAGCATCGGCGCCCCCAGCTTCAGGAGCCCGGTGCCAGCCGAGCCGCGGCGGGCGCCCCGCGGAGCCGGCCGCCGACGCAGGCAGCAGCCTGCTGCCGAGGAGGAGGTTCCTGCCTGCACCGACCTTGAGGGGGGCGAGCCGAGGAGGAGGAGGAGGAGGAGGAGGAGGTGGAGGAGGAGGAGGGGGAGGAGGAGGGGGAGGAGGGGGAGGAGGAGGAGGAGGGGAGGAGGAGGAGGAGGAGGAGGGGGAGGAGGGGGAGGAGGAGGGAGGAGGAGGAGGAGGAGGAGGAGGAGGGGAGGAGGAGGAGGGGAGGAGGAGGAGGAGGAGGGGGAGGAGGAGGAGGAGGAGGAGGAGGAGGAGGAGGGAATTCGCCCGCGGCGGCGGAGCGGCTCCTGCCCGAGGCCGCCCCATCGGCAGGATCTGCTCCGCCCCGAGGCGCCTGCTCCCGCGCCCAGCAGCTGGCCGGGGCCGGCGCTCGGGTCACCGAGTCGGGATCGAAGTCCGAGCCCCCGCCTGGCAAGGCCTATCGCGGGCGATGTTTCTCCCCCAATCCCCGTGTTTCGCCCGAAAAGTCTGGCCGCTCAAAAGAATGGGAAAACCCTGGGATACACCCCAAGGGGGCTATTCGGACGCACCCCTATCGAGAATGGACACCCCCCCATCGAATATCCCAGGGTTAGGCCCCAAATTTCTGGTCCATTCGGAAACCCCACGAAGCCTGGGATAGGGGTCGACATATCCCCTGTTAGCCTATACGGGGGGGGGGGGCGCCTTTCAACCGTACCAATCGTCTTAAGCAGGCCCGCAAGGATTCCCGCCGCCCACGTCTTCTGCAAGATTCGTGGTTCAAGCTCCGGTGCTCACTGGGGATCCCCCGGTTTGATTCGCCCCGCCCCCCTTCCCCCCCGTCGGGCCCCCCAGGGCGAAAGGCCGAGGCATCTGGGGGGGGGTCCTATTAGCACCAGTCGTAGCAGCAGGCAAGCCTCGGGACACAACGGGGTCGTGCCTTACTCCGCCGAGAGGGGGGCCTGGAGGCAGGGGTTCGGGGTCTGGCTATGTCAGCGATGGGGTTCTTCGAACACCTCCTTCGCCGCCGCTCGACGACTTCTCCCTGCTTGTCGAAACGTGCAACTGTACGAGGTGGCGTTCCATCGAAGATTGGTTGAAGCTCACGCGTGCGCGTGTCATCGCGGCGCAGGAGCACCACCTGAGAGGTGATCAAGTTTTGGGCGCTGGCTCGTGGCTTCAGCGTCATCAATGGAAAGGTGTGTCCTCTGAGGCGCTGCCTGGCCCAGGCGGAGGCACGCTCGGAGGCGTAGCAGTTCTGGCGCGGCACTGGCTGGGCCTGCACTAAGCGTTCGGCAGCGAGGGCGCAGGGACTGCAGTGCCCGGCAGGGCGATGGTGTCGAACGCCCATTTGCCCAGCTCCACTCCCATCACCATCGCCTCCCTCTACCTCCACGACCCCGAAGGACTGTCGGATCGAAACTTAGACATATTAAGTAAGGCGGGGGGGGACGTTGGCCACGATGGGGAATGAGACGATCGTTTGGGGGGGGGATTTCAATCTCCCCCCTGAGGCTCCCTTGGATAGCGGGCCCCCTGAGAAGTTAGGAGAAATTGTCAAACCTGATTGCGAAGCCACGTGTTTTACTGGACAAGGAGGCAAGTCCTTTATCGATTTTCCGATGTGTCCCCAAGGGTGGGTAAAACGAGCCAGGCCGTGGAGAGTATTGCGGCCACGGTGATCAAAACCCACGCCCCTGTGCAAGTGACCCTGTTCCCTCGTGCGGCGCAGCTCCAAGCTCTGCAGTTCCGCCGCCACCCGCGCCTGCCGACTGTCAGGCCTATCGGCCCTGCCTCCGCTCCCCCGTCTTGGGACTCGGCCCTGGCCTTCGGTCGCCATGCGCTGGAAGCTGCTGGAAAAGGGCAGGCGCAGCAAGCCCTCACTGGCATGGACCAGTTGTATAAGCGGTTTGCTAACAAAGCTGAACTCGAGGTAGCCCAAGTCGGGCAGGTTGATCTGTTTTACTCTGGGAGCCGAGGGAGGCCACCTGAGCTCCAGCGGGCCCCAGTGTTCAATGCGAAAACGGATCCAATCAGATACCCGACTATGGCGGCCATGAAGTGGCTGCCCCATCGTGCGAGGCAAGTTTTTGGAGCTTTCAGGCCAGTGACGAGCAGGCGGCGCTTCGAGGGGCGTGGGCTCCGCCGCCCCAGTTTGTGCTGGAAGGCATTGGGCAGTGCTGCAGCCTGCTAGCCACTGCTGAAGCCCTGGCCTCAGCGGCCCGTTCGCCCGGCGGGCTTGGCCGCTCTAAAGTGGGGCCTTTTCTTGCTGGGGTGGACGGGGATTACGGGGAGGTGGCGAGGGCTACCATGGGGGAGGAGAGGACGGGATGGAAAAATTGGTTGCTTGCCAATATCAATCAAGGGGGTAGGAATGCGCACCTGGCTAGTACGCCAGCGCCTGGCTGGAAGCCAACGACTACGCTCAGCGCTGGAGGGCTCGTCATTTCGGACCCCCTGGCCCTTCTCCAGGCGGAATCCAGCAGGTTCGGGGGCCTCTGCAAGGCCACGAGCGCGCCTGACCGAGGAAGAGGTTTTGAGGGTATCCAAGAAGCTCTTCCGCGCCTTGAGCCAGCCTTCATCAAGGGTGTCTCATCATGAGGCATTACAATTGGCTCATCGATGAGGCCCTGTCGGTTGTGTCAAATATGTTTTCGTTAATGGAAATTCTGTCCACCCTCCCCTCCCAAGTCAAGATCATTCAAGTGGCTCTGCTTATTAAACCCACGGGGGGGCGGAGGCCCATGGGCCTCTTCGTGTCGTTGTTTCGTCTGCGGGGGCGTTGTGGGAGAGTGCGCGCCCAGCAATGGGAACGCTCTCATATGAGGCCCTACTTCGCTGGATCCAAATTTGCCTCAGCGCGCGCTGTGGTTTGGAGCCGAGCCTTGCGATCAGAAGTAGGAACTGCCAGGGGGTAGACCTCAGCTACAGCGCTGTGGGACAAGACCAAATTCTGTGAGACCTTCCAGCTGGACAGGCTTTTAGTTGAGTGTGGTGCCTTCGGATCTCCGATGGCGATCGCTCAGTTATGCGTCAACGCTTACCACAGTGCCCGCTACCTCAGTCTGTCATCGATGGTAGCAGGCCCACACTATGCCTTGCTTGGGGCCATCGCGGGCTGCAGCTTCGCCACGACGTTTGCCCGAATCTACATCATCGGGCCATTCGATCGTACGCATGCGCAGCGGCCGAGAAGTGTGCATGTAGATCAGTATATAGATGGCACACGGCTGAACAGCACGGGAAAGGTCAAGGAAGAGGCCATGGATATCAAAGAGGCTTCGGCGGCGCTTTATCAGATGTTTGTCACTGAATTGGGTTGTGACGTCTCTCGGGGTAAAGCCAATTTTGCGCGTTCTGACACAGCTGCGGCGGTGGGGTTAAGGCGGTTTCTTGGGGATATTGTGGGCCCTGTCGCTGAGAGTGCCACTAATCTTGGGATTGACGACGCGGTGGGGAGACCTCGCAGGATTCGGAACCGCGGGGAGAAGTTTTTGGTCAGGGCCAAGGTTCTCAAGACGCAATCGAGCAAAATTCGTAATATGGGCAGGTGCTTCGGACGGTATTATAATCGCATTTTTGTCTCGGGCACTCTGCCTTGCATAGAATGTGGAGCGGCCGTTCATGTGATTTCTGACAGGGAAGTCCGTCTCATGCGGCAGTCGGCTGGCAAGGACCCCTGCCCGCAGGCTGCTGGCAGGTCGCTCACTACGCTCATGATACTCGAGGACGTACCGTCCTGGCGGTGCGAGGTAGCGGCGATCCTCTGCTACGCCAGGGAGGTCCGGGCCGCTCGCACTCGCTCTTACCCTTATGGACTTACCTTCCAGGAGTCGAGGGAGGCCTGGAAGGATGGGGTACCTGGAGGAGGATATCAAGGACTGGAAGCAGGTGAAGGGTCCGCTTGCTGCCTTGAAGCTTTCGCTTTTGAGGATATCTTGGGCGACTTTGGGGAGGAGGTGGTGTTGACATACATCTCTCCCTCGTTGTTGAAGGGCATGCTCTTCCGTGCGGTGCTTAGGTCCTTAGAGCGCGATGCCAGTAGGAAAGCTCAGATGGAGTGCCCTCGACTGTGCTTTGATGCCCCTAGAGCCTGGCTCCGATCGAATCGATCGACGCCGCGCGGGAAAAGAAGTGTGGCATCGCTTGTGTGTGGCGCGATCTGGACTCCGAATCGCGCGTTAGAATGTGGATATCAAGTCGAGTCAACTAAGCGTGCCAGATGCCTTGTATGCGAGGACTCGGAGTTCCACCGCTTGTGGGAGTGTGCCAGTTGCGCGGATCAGCGACTGACCACTATAGAGCAAGAGGATATCAATCGAGCTCTTGCTGTGGAAGGGCCTGTCGAGAAGTTGTTGCATTCCAAAAGGATCCGCGCCCTGCCCCTCCTGGGACAACTAACTTGAGTTGGACTGGCCCGACCCGGGATGATGGATACCTTGCTGGGAATATCTTTGCTGCTGGTAGCTGCAGCAGGCGTATCATTCCTGACCTCCAGAGGGCTGGATGGGGAGTGGTACAGTGGAGCAGTGGGGGTGGCGTGGAAGGAAGGCTAGTCGGACCCGCCCCCTCCCCCCTCACGGCTTCCCCCCAGGCTGGAGAGTCTCAGGCTGTAGCAATGGCGGCGCCCCAGCTCGTCGGACACAGCACCATGTACTAAGATGGTTTAAGTGTTGTTAAACAGTGCGCCCAGCCGCTAGTGTAGCAGTTAAGATAATTTGGGCCTTATGCAGGCGTGATGCAGTTCTTCCAGCAAGGAGCCACATGGGTCGATAGTTTTCGGAAAGTGAAAGCCCATTTGGACCCGCACGAGGCTGGCTTAGAATTTCTAGGGCGGTGGCGTCGTCTCGGGAATTCTGCCGCCGACTCTGCTGCGTGCGCTGGAGCTGCCATGCATCCTTCTTGGTTTGAGGAGGACGAGATGGAGCTCCAGCGCCGCATCAAGGTCGCTAAACAAGCTTGTGGTTTAGCCGCGGAACTGCCCCCACTATGGCACAAGCTTGACCTGTCCGAGGTCGAGCTTGTCCATCCTCCTCGGCCCGAGCAGGCTCCTCTTGCCCCTGCTTTGCATGGCCATGTGTGCGAGAAGCTGCGGGGTTTTCACCTTTGCCTGAACTGTAATCGAGTGAGCAGAGGGCAGCAGAAGCCCACCTCTGGGCAGTGTACCGAGGTGCACGGCTTGACCGCCTCCTCGCTCAAAACACTCCAGCACGTGTGTGTATATCGCTTGTGTGTAGTGATGGTGCGATGCTCACTGTGTGTTCGAAGTGCAAGAGCTATTCCAGCCACGGACAGATTCGAGGCCTGGCCGTGGAGTGCAGCAAGCGACCAACCCGCCACACCCTGGACAATTGGAGGTTGACCTGCAAGGGCCGACACCCCAAGCGCCCAAGGGGGTTCGGTGGAAACGGGTCCTTGGTCGCTTGTATAACTGTTCTCGAAGCCGTCCTGGTTGACCCCTCCTCCTGCCTCTATTCCTCCTCCTCCTCCTCCTCCTCCTCCTCCTCCTCCTCCATATTCGTCCCCCCTCCTCCTACTCCACCTCCTCCCCGCTGGTCGTGCTGCTACTGCCGCTCTACCTCGTCCTCTTCCTCCTCCTCCTCCTCCTCCTCCTCCTCCTCCTCCTGCTCCTCCCTGCTCCCGAACGGCAACTGCCTCGAGAACGACGCACCCGCAGATGAACTCCCGCCGCCGGAACACGCCCATCTCGCCCGCGTTGCAGGCCTCGGCGCGCTGGCGCGCTGGCCCACACCGCGACCCTCTCTGAACGCGCGCCCGCAAAGGGGGTAGCATTAGGTTGGGCATGCCCTCCTACAGAGGATTTTGGACCACAAGTAATAATAAGTAGTAAAACAGATTCCGAAATGACAAAGTCATAGACAAATCGCCCCTGAGGCATTTTTTGACTACTTTTTGAATATCTCCTGTAGAGAGAGAGGGAGAGGGGCAGTCCTGACTGAAGGGTAGCAGGAGGGAGCAGGCAGGCGAGCGGTGGCGATGGCTGATGCTGGCCGCGCTCTCGCCGAAGTCCCCGGCGGCACTCTGGCGGCCAGCGAGAGGGGCTGAATGCACTGGGCACGCACCCTGGTCCTGTCCCTCACCTGACCCGAAGGACGATGATGATGATGATGATGATGATGATGATGATGATGATCATGATGATGATGATGATGATGATGATGAGGAGGAGGAGGAGGAGGAGGAGGAGGAGGAGGAGGAGGAGGAGGAGGAGAGGAAGTAGGAGGACTTGTCAGGGGCAGGGAGGATGGCGCCGGAGGAACGGCCCGCGGCATGCACCAAGGGGTGCGAGGGGGAGCGAGAGGGGGGTGGGGGCGGGAGCAGGAAGGAGCCATGGGCACTGCCCCGAGGCGGCCGACAAGGCGCGCACAGGTGCAGACAGTGGCAGCGTGAGGACAGGAGGGCCCACGGAGGAAGAGAGCTTCCGTGCAACAGAACTCGAGACAGAACCGAGTATACAGTCGGGGCGTTGACCTAAGGACCCCAAATAAGGTTTTCCTATCCAGAACATAGGAAAACCTGAGGCAAGCTGTGAAACACTTAAGGAACACCGAGCCCCTCCCCAACGAAAAGGGTTCCTTCTTCAGGGCCCCGACTGCATAGCGGAGAGGAGAGGGAGAACGACCCCCTTCACATTCACAGGTTCTCATCCTGGATCGGTCAGCTGAGGATGGTGAGGGCTAACTGCCGACAGTTACTGGCTGTGGGAGAGAGGAGGGGAGAGAGGGAGGAAGAAGCAGGGGCGATGGCCTCGAACCGTACGGTGCACCTCAGAGACCCCCGCGTGCCCCTGCCAAGTCTCACCAAGGCTGGCGGAGGCTGCGCAAAGGGATCCCGTCAGGAAGAAAAAGGGGGGGGCTCGATTCGCCCGCAATGAGACCTCTGGTCATAGCACCGCAGGTACATCATCCTGCTCCTCACCCTCCTCCTCCTCCTCCTCCTCCTCCTGCTACTCCTGCTACTCCTGCTCCTCGTCCTCGTTCTCGTCCTCCTCCTCCGCCTCCTTGAAGTCTCTTCCTCCTCCTAGTCCTCCTCCTCCTCCTCGTCCTCTCGTCCTCCTCGAAGGCTCTTCCTCCTCCTGCTCCTCCTCCTCCTCCTGCTTCTCTCCCTCCTTCCAGGTCATGCAGGGTTCTGGGGGTGATCCCCCTTCCTCCCATCTCATCCCGCACTTGAACGCTTTCGAAGGGAGGGGCAGGGGGGAGGGAGGGAGCAGGGGGAGAGGGAGATGATGGATCATGGACTGGTCTGCCCCCAAAGCTAAGCAAGCCTGGGAAAGAGGAAGGCGAGTGCCACGACAAGATCAACGACGGTGCTGCGAGCACCGCCCGCCACCGAAAGAATTGATGGGGGGAGGGGGGAAGCAAGGAGCACTCCACCAACGATGCGTTTCGACCCTGACCGGCCATCGCAGCACAGCTGGCCCGCCAAGCTGAGACCGCGGCCGTGCAGAGATTTGGCCCACAGGCCGCGCCTTACGTTGCATCCTCGGGGGACCTTGTCTCCCCTCTCGGCCCTGTCCGCGTTGAATCGGTGTCGAATCCATGTCGGACTCGTCGGGTCCGTGTCGAGTCCTTGCCGAATCCTCGCCGAATCCGCGCCAGGTGCGCGTCGAGTCCGCACCAAGCCCGCGTCGGGCTCAAGGAAAGACACCAATTTGGGGGACAGGCGAATGCCTCGCGACCACCTGCGGACCCCCTTCAGTCCTGCCTGGCACCACCTGGGCAGGGCGGGGCGGGTGCTGTCTCGAGGCAGCGGCGGGCGAGACCGGGCTGTCCAACGCCAGCCACCTCCACCTGCACCGGCGCAGGCGCCAATACTGCCCGGAGAACGGGCTTGCAGGGGAAGGAGGAGGAGGAGGAGGAGGAGGAGGAGGAGGAAGACGGAGGACAAGAGGGAATGGGGATCACTGCGCGCTCATGCGGAGCCATCCGAATTGTCGTGAGACGCGCATCCGAGCGTGCGATGCGCACCCGCATGCGGAAAGCGTCGGAGACGCCACTTTCGGCTGGGAGTGCGAGAATCATAACCGGCTGGCAGCCGGCCAACCCTGAGCCAACAAATCGCGCCCCCCCTGGCAAGAGAAGACGGCACGCATGCGACGCTATTGGCCACGCGGCCGGGACAACAGACGGCCGGATCCACAATCGACGGGCTGGCATCCCCCAAGCGGGCCGCCCGAGAGGGGGCGAGGCGAGCACGGAGGAGGGAGGGGGGGGAACTCGCCCACGACGAGCGTCTCTCCTGCATCGCGGGCCCTCTGGCTGGCACAAATAAACGGCTCCACGATTCAAAAAGGAAAGGGCAGGGAGGGGGGAGGGGGGCCAGTGAGCGCCTCGGGGCGCGCCCACGCGGCAACCTAAACGGTCGCACGTCCGATGGGGGTATTCCGTGACACAGCGAATTGGGATGCGATTCGTTTTCTCCGCGCAGGGAAAATCTACACGGTCGCTTGCCACGCTGCGCGATGCCTCCCGCGCCGCACAATGGCAGCGGAAATGTCACGAATTCCGGCTTTGCCGAACCTGTGCTGTTTGCTGCGCCCGGGGGTCTCTCCGGGAACAACGCGCGCTGGAAGGTCTTGGCCGGGTGGGCGCCGCCGCATGTCATGTCCCCGCCGCGTGGCCGATGGCGCAACAGATGCTACGCGACGCCTCCGATCCACAGGAGGCGGCGGAAGCGGGGGGCGGAGGAGGGAGGGGAAGAGGAACGCACTCGACGAGCTTCTCGCCTGCGTGTGGGTCATGGGCCCAGTGGCCGGCTGAAGTAAACCGCGCCAAAAAGTGAGGAGGGGAAGGGGGGGGGGGCGGGAGCGGAGGACAGAGGAGGCGTCTCGCCTGCGGCACGGGCCCTCTGGCCGGCCCAGATTAACTGCGCCGCATTTCAAAAGGGAAGGGGAAGGGCGGGGGCGGAGGGCGGGCGGAGGGAGGGAGGCGAACTAGGAGCCTGAGCGGCGTCGCTTCACGGCGGAGGAAACCAGAGACATTGCTTTTGGGTGTCCCCCGACGCCCCCCCGAACAAAGCCGCGCAAGAGGCCGGTCACGTCCGAAATGCCGCCTTGGCGCCGGCTGCTGGCGTGGAGCCGGCACATGGCGTAGACCCCCACTGCGCGGAGCGCCGCTGCGCGAGCCGCGTCCCAGTCTCGACCGCGAGGCGCCGAGGCTGGCGACGTCGCGATGCCAAGGAAGTCCGCGAAACACTGGTCAACTGGAGGCCTGCCGAGTCCCAGCCAACGCTGGCAGAGGTCGTGGAAGCGGGGGCAAATGGCGTAGTGCCCCAAAGCGTCGCGACAGCTTGGGCAGCCTAATGCACAAGTGACTCTCCGTCGCTGGCCATAGCCGGCAACCCACCCATCGAACGCCGCGCGGAACTGGCAGGCCTGCACGCGCGGCAGGAGCAGCGCGGAGACGGCCCTCCTGCTCCCCAACCACTTCGCCATGCGGCGCCCAGGCAGCACTTGGATGTCCCATCTGCCCAGTCGACGGCGAGCGTGTCGCTGCACCTCCAGAGAATTGCGAACACTGTGAAGTTTGATCGCCCGGGCCTGCCACCCAGCTCGCTGGTGTTCTTCACACCCCGCCTGTAACATGAGTCTGCCGTCTGGCCCTGGATCCTCAAGCAGCGTCGATGCCGACTCCAACGAAAGGATGAAGCAGCCGTGGAGCCAGACACTGCAATGGGCAGAACAGGAATGGCCACCCGCACTCGTCATTTGCAACCTCATTGAACGAGCTCGCCGTGCGATCTGCAAGCCCCCGCGCGCCGCTTTCTCGTGGACTGCCACCCGGGCGCGGGCTGCCGCCGAGCCGGCGCGGATGTCAGGGAGCTCGATCGGAAACGCCGCAGACTTCATTCCCCTGAGAAATCCTGCTGTCACCCAGCCTGGGGGGCCCTGGAAGAGCGCGCGGCAGGCGCGGCCCTCAAGCGCGCCGAAGTCTGGAGGCAAAGGATCAAGTTGAGCAACGAACTTTAGCACGGAGGGGACGAAGACTCTGCGAGCGTCCACCGAGTGGAATAATTCGAGCCCCATCGTGCCCCACAGCCGCGCCCTCTCAATGAACTTCTTGAAAGCGGCCTCCCATGAAAGAAGGCCCCGGCTAGGACCAACGCAGAAACCGAGATACTTAGCCTTCGAATCCACCGTCAACGCACCCCAAAGGGGAGCAAGCTCCGCCAAGCGGGCACGAATGCGAACCGGGTCGAACGGACTATGCGGCACGAGCACCGTCTGGGAGACATTGAGAGCCAGCCCCGACATGCGCTCATATTCTTGGAAGATGGCCTGGAGGCGGCCGATGACTTCCAGATGCTGGGGTGCACGAGCGCCGCGTCGTCCGCGAATGCTCTGAGCGTGCCGCCTGGGGTCTGCCGAACGAGCCCTCTCAAAAGCACGTCCTCTGCAACGGCGAACAGGAGCGGCGACAGCGGGCACCCCTGTCGAATGCCCCGGCAGATTGCGAATCCATGATGTCGGGAGCCCCCCAGGACAATCTGGCACCGTAGGTTCGCGCAGAGCACGGAGATGAAATTGGGCAACCAAACCGGCCAATCCAGGGCCCGGAAAACTTCCTGCATAAATGTGTGCTCCACCGAGGGGAACGCCGCGGCAAAGTCGTAGAACATGGCGCCCCCGTCCTCTGACGAGCATGCGCTCGAGGCCATGGCCTCGTCAATGTCCACCAGGTTGGCGAGCGTCGACCGGCCCCCGATGAACCCGCGCTGGGCCGGCCAGACCTGGGAGCCCACCAATGGTTCGATCGCCAAGCGCACCGCGCTGGCGAGGGGCCTGTTGTCGGTGTTCGTCACGTTGGGCGGGCGTGCGTTCCCGACTTCGCAGCATCCTTCCCCCGTGGGGGTAAGGCCTGACAGCTTCTTCGGGAGGAAGAAAAGCAAGCTGCTGTTGAAGTCCCTCGTTACTCCTCGCCGGTGAGTTCTGGGCCGCCCTCCCCGCACATCGCCTGGATGGCGCCGAAGAAGACTTGGGCTGGCAGATCCACGGCCCGGCGCCAAGCGACGAATGGGATGAGGTCTGGGCCCGGCGCGGAATCGTTGGAGCTCAGCACTGCCTCTCGGATATGCTGCTGCTCCAGGCGGAGGTTGCGCAGGGGCGAGTCGAAGAGATGTTGCTGGCGTCTGTCGTCGCGGTCATCGTCCAGCCAAGCTTGGAGTAGAGTGCGGTCGATCTGAGACGCGTTGAATGTCTCTGCCCAGTGAGAGCGAAGCTCCGCGGCCATGGCGCTCGGCGCGACCACCACCTCGCCGCGCCGGGTCTGCACGGCCCCCAGGTTGCAAGTTCGACCTGGCGCTGTGCGGAAGATCAGGCGCGTATTCTTCTGTCGGGCCTGTCTGGCGCGCTGCTCGTTCCCTCCGGTCAGCTCAGGGTGCGTCTTGCCCAGCTCGTCGAGCGCGTGCTCGCGGGCGAGTTGAAAAACGTGGTCCTTGACCTTCTGGAGGCGCCGGGACATGTTGCCCTCTAACTGGTACGGGTTGTCCACCATGTCCTTGAGGAGCGGGCATCGGATCAGGCAATATGAAATATCCTTACAGTATAATTTCTCAGAGGCCCAGATGAACTTCATAGCGACCCCGATTCTGCCTTCTAGGGACATTGCGGCCGGCGGGCTCCGCAGCTCATGGTCCAGACGCTCAGCCACGGCGCGGGTACAATTCTTGAGCATGCGTCGCCTCCCCAGGGCGGAGGCCGGCGGGTTGCCCTCGAGCGCGTCGAAGTACTCGAGAGCGAGGCGGCGCGGGAACTCGTCATGTTCCAAGGCGCGCCTGGATATGTTGCGCTCGTTGGCCGGGAGCTTCTGCGGGGCGTGGCGGGCGAAGAACACTGCCCTGTGGTGCGAGAGGTCGTGGCGCCATTCGAGGGCGGACACCCGGAGCTGCCGATCAAGTTGTTCAGCCACATGCTGGTTGCAATAGATGCGGTCCAGTCTGGAACGTGCACTGGCCGACGCGTGCGTAGGCTCCCCCTGGTACATCTCGTGGAGGGCGTACGGGAGCCCGAGGACAGACCGAAAATGCGATTCCTCACCCCCGTCACGGCGACCAGAAGCTCCGCCCGAGTTGGGGGACATCCTGTCGTCGGAGGAGGCGACGTAATTGAAGTCACCGCCGAGGAGCGTGAGCACGTCTCGGGGATCGGCCAAACTGTCGGCGATCCTGGAGCGGAGTAGTGCCCGGAGGGACGGGAAAGAAGTAGCCGATGACCTCAAATGCGGATCCAAACCAATGACCTCAAATGCGGACCTCAAATGCCGATGACCTCAACATGTTACTATTATGTTGAATATTCCCCTGGAGAAAGGCATGCCCGACTCAAGGCCAGGCGGGGCCGTCTCCCTCGCGCACATAAATGCGCGGCCCTTCCTGTCGTCGTCCTCCCGCGTCCCGCTCCGGCGGCCCTTGGTCCATCACTCTTCGCCTGGTTCCTCCAACCTTTGAGACGAACATCCTGGAGGCCTCGCGCAGCAACTTGAAACCCCATTTACGTGGAACCACATCGGAATTACGTCGGGGTCGTCGAAGCTGCGTCGGAACCACGTCGGAATTACGTCGGATCTACGTCGGAGCATCGCCGCGCGAACGTCGTCCCAGATCTGACGGGGCGGACGTGTGAAGTATATGATGAAACTATTGCGTGCCGCCCGAGGCCTCCTCGAATGGTTCTTCCCACTCCACTCCTCGCTGCTCGCGTCTCGTGGAGCACACAGGAGGCACCTGTGCTTGCATACCACCGCGCCTGGGCCTGGCCAGACACGGCGGTATTGCATACATGGGGTGCCTAACCGCGGGGGGTTATAAGGCCCTCGTCCCCATCGACGCCCTCCTTCGAGCGCCCAGACATGCGCAAACGCCCAAACATGCGCAAATGCACCGTTGGCCGCCACTCCCCCTACACACACGAGCCCTCGACTCCTCCTCCTGCGCACCAGAGAGGCGCAATCCGCACAACTCGCCCCCACCTTCCTCCTCCTCCTCAACTTCCTCCTCCTCCTCCTCCTCCTCCTCCTCCTCCTCCTCCTCCTCCTCTTCCTCCACCTCCTCATCTTCCTCCTCCATGTCCTCCTCCAGGGGCAATCATCGGCTACACGCACGAGTGACCCTGGACAAGAGTGACCTGTGGCCCCGCACCACGAATCATTCCGGCGGAGCGTCACTCTCACGTTGTGCCCGGAATCAAACCTTTCACCTGGCACGCTGAGCCGCGGGCCGAAGCGAACGCCAGCGCAGCCACGTCCGTCCCGGGGTCCACGTCGAGGTCCTGGCTCCGAGGGCGGGCGGGGTGCGGTCCGCCTGGGCGGCAGGAGAAGGGCAACGAGCGCGCAGGACGCATCTGCACGCCACCACGGTGCCTGGCCAGGGCCATCCTGGGCCTTGGTATGGTATACACGCCCCCTTGGCCGAGGCCGGGGGGGCGTTAAATGACAGCGCACCATCCCAGGGTCCCAGATGGCCCTGGCCAAGCACGACGCCCAGAAGTGGCTGGCAAGCGTGGGCCCGTTGCGAGAAGGAGAAAGAGGGCAGAGGGGGCCGGAGAGCGCACCACTTCGGACGACGGGTTCGGCCCGGCCCGCAGGTTGCAGGCACCCGCTGGGCAGGCCTCACACTGGCGGGGGGCCCCGCTCGAATGGCAGGACTTGGAAAAACCTGCCCTCGCGGCGCGGTCGAAGTGGGGTCCTGGCCTGGAAAGCCGACGGGCCGCGGCGATCGGGGCGCGGTGCAACCTGCCTGCACGCCCGAAGTCGAAAACAAGCTCTGGCTTCTAGCACACCTTGCCCAAGAGAAGGCGCCGCGTTGGGGCATCCCCCTCGGCGGCCCAGCGCTCGGTCTGTCCTCCGCCTCCCCCCCTCATCCTCCTCTCCTCATCCTCTCTTCCTCCTCCTCCTCCTCCCTCCTCCTCCCCATCCTCATCCTCCTCATCATCATCTCCATCATCATCATCATCATCATCATCATCATCATCATCATCATCATCATCATCATCAGCATCATCATCATCATCATCATCATCATCATCATCATCATCATCATCATCATCATCATCAGCATCATCATCATCATCATCATCATCATCATCATCATCATCATCATCATCATCATCATCATCATCATCCCATCATCATCATCATCATCAGCATCATCATCATCATCATCATCATCATCATCATCATCATCATCATCATCATCATCATCATCATCATCATCATCATCATCATCATCAGCATCATCATCATCATCATCATCATCATCATCACATCATCATGCATCATCATCATCATCATCATCATCATCATCATCATCATCAGCATCATCATCATCATCATCATCATCATCATCACATAATGCCAGGCGTTGACAGGGCGCAGGGGCGACAAATGGCCCAGAGCCCAGCGGTGGGGGTGTGCGGTGGCCCCCGCGTGCCCCGAGGGGCGACGGGGCCCGCGAGCCAGCGGCCGCGCAAGCTCGGGGGTCGTCATACAGTGGAGGCCAGTCCAGAAGCCTCGAAAAACAAAGATTCTATGAACATTAACTCTTGGCGCTCCGCGCGGATTCCTTGGATCTGCACTGGGCCCCCTCGGCGGCGCTTCCGGCGCCGCCCCTAATTAGCGCGCTCCAGGGAGGGGGGTCCAGCGCAAATCCAAGAAATCAGCGCGGAGCGCCAACAATTTCCGTTTACAGTAGGGGCCTGACCAAAATGAAGGGGCCCCAGAACACACAAATAAATACACACAAATAAAAATATTCCCCATGTTCCCATATTTTCTGAGTTTCTGTCTTCCCCCCCCACTTCCCATATGTTCGCATATTGCCTGGGGAATCGACGATTAATTGTCTGTGTGGTTTTTCCCCTCCTTACAAAAGAAACCTTCCACAAGAAACCCACCATTGAGACCCCGGGAAATCCATTGGTCTTTGGCGCGGGAGCGTCGCGCTCTCCAGAGCAAAACCATCGAGACCCAAGAAGCCCAGGGCATCCCGGAGGCAAGCAGGGTGTTTCTTGGCATGGGTCTCCACTGTGCGAGGGGCTGGGCAAAAGGGGAGGGGGGCGTCAAAATACCGAGGCGGGGAACAGAATTGGAACAGCGGATCGTGGCCCGGCGGCTCTTCGCCATGCAGAACCACGGTGCGGATCCAAGCGAGCTGGTTCAAGACACGTATCCAGAATGATTGAACCTCGGTTTGACATGCAAGGTCGACCGACCCCGAGCCACGATCTGAGAGTGGTATGTCCAGACGTCGAAGTCCCAGGGATTAGTGGAGCAGGGCCTGCCAGGGACATCCAAGGAACATTGGGCATTGGGTGACCCTTTCAATGTATTTGTTTCCTGGATGCACTCCTCGGAATCAAGTTGGATGCTGTTCTTCTTCCAAATACATAGGACACAAGCGCAAGTATCGGCGGTGGACAAACCTCCCTTTAATGAACATCCCCTTAGTGAAAACGGCCTGGGACCGAAACCGACGGACCTGGACCCGCAACAATGACGGCCACGACGTCCTCTCGCGAACCGGAAACGGCCAATTCCTTAATCGACGTGTCAGGGTAGGAGGTCTGTCAACCTCCGAAAAATATCAACAACGATGAACTGCAGGCAAAGCCGACCCCTGTCGATCATGACCCGACTGGACGTCTGGCAGGTGGGAGCTCCCAGAGGGCGAAACACTGGCAAAGAAACGTAATGTCAGAACGGTTCTGATACCGTCAAACTCGCCAAGTCAACCGTCAGAATGGATAGGGCCCCCGCCGGAAACAATGAAGCAAATTACAAACTGGGAACCGTCAGAGTGCCGCAGAGGCCCGTCAGAACGCCTGGGGAATCGTCAGAATGCCCCGGGGACCGTCAGAATGCCCTGGGGGCCATTCAGAGCAATTGTGGGTTTGGGATTCCCACGCCTCTGGAGGTCCACTGCCCAATTCCCGACCGTCAGAAGCCCGCTCCCCTCTCAGCCTCCCTGCTTCTACTCCGCACCTCCATCCTCCTCCCACTCTATTCCTCCGTCTTCATGCGCCCGTCCTCCCTCCTCCCTTCCCCCATCATCCTTTGTCGTCGTCGTTTCTCTTTCCCTCCCGCCACCCTCTCTGGCCATCCCCGGACGACAACACACCAGATGATATACATTAGCCACGCATGGCCGCGAGGGGTGCTGGATAAGAAAAGACAACAAAATAACTGGCCACCCCTCCTCCTTCCTTGCTTTTTCGCTGAGTGGGAGGGGGGGGGACCCCTGCTGATTTGCACTGGTCCCTCGAGGCTGGTCGCCGAGTCTACTCCGGCCCTCGGTTGCGACGGCCCCCTGGGGCCAGTAGCTCATGTCGGCGGCAAGCCCGGGGGGCAAGTGAAAAGGAGGAGGCCTCCTCAGAAAGCTCCGAAGCCCCACGGCCTTTCGAGAAGTCCTGCAGGCTTTCCCCGAAGACACAAACAAACTTCTCAGGAGACGCGGGTGCCTATGAAAAGCCCCGCCGTCTTCTCTTAAGGCCTTCTCTTGTTGATTACATTCAGAAACCAAGTTTTTGAACAAAACCTGTTTTGCAAATTCGAGAACCAATTTTTGTATTCAAAAACAAACTCTTTCCCACCCCCCGCTGGCCGCCGATCGCTGCGAGTGGCCAGCTCTCGAGTAGCCGTGGCGAGCCAAGCGGGGCCACGCAGGAGAGCCCAACACAGGGCACACAGGAAAGGAATGATCGCGCCGGAGGAGGTGGAGGAAGGAGGAGGAGGAAAGAGGAGAAGGAAGGAGGAGGACGAGGAGGAGGAAGAAGAAGGAAAAAACCGTGCACGTCAGAGGTGCATTGGCCATGCGGCGAAAATGTGAAACAAATTTACAAATTGAGCTGCCAGCCGCACTAATGATGTGAGACAGAAACAAACACATGAGCACGAATTGAACGACTACCCGGCGTCACAGTATGTGTGCACAGCGGAGAACCACGCCGTCGCCGAATGGGCTGTGTTGCGCAGGAGCGCAGGAAGGGCCTCCACACCCCCGGCAGCTGCGCAGGCATGTCGGTAAATCTCTTGCGGCCAGGTCTTCCTCGGGCGCCCCCGTTTCCTGTTTTCGGGCGGACCCGCCAGCAGATGCGAAAACGGCTGGAAAACTGCGAGGCGCACGGCATCGTCGCCTGGCTTCCTGGCGATGTGCCCCAAAAAGGTCAGCTGTTTACGAAGGAGTGAATTGCTCAGAAAGCGCGCCCCCGACCGCTGGAGCACGACTGCATTGGGGACTCTGCTGATGTATGAATGTGGGGTCCGGAGAATCTTGCGAAGACACCGTGCCTGAAACGCATCCAGACGACAATTCTTTTGCTTGTTCAAGAAGGCATTGTGGAGACAGTATAACAGTTATCGCTACGTCTCAGGGGGCAGGCGGGGGGCCAGCGAAGCTGACAGGATGCGCAGTGTCTGACAGCGGGACGCGCAGCAACGCCGCGAAGCGGCCTTTGAGGAAGTACTGTTTCAACCACACACTGCACGAGGGCCCAGACGGGCCAAAGATATATATATAATCATTCATCGGGAGGCCGATTGAGATCCATAAAACCTCAACCAAATCACAACCAACAAAAACTCGAGGTGCGATCGGCATCAGAAGATTCTCAGTCCCACGCGTCGTGAGAGCAGGGCCGGGCAAAGCGTTCAAACAGGGAGGGAAGCTTCAGCGGGCGCGAAAGACAAGCAGGGCAGGACGAGGGATATAACCTGCACTACTATCTTACACGGCCCACCCCCACCACGCCACCCCGAGACGCGATCAATTAAGTTTGGAAAGCGATCATTATCGCTACGTCTCAGGGGGCAGGCGGGGGGCCAGCGAAACTGACAGGATGCACAGTATCTGACAGCGGGACGTGCAGCAACGCCGCGAAGCGGCCGATGAGGAAGTACTGTTTCAACCACACACTGCACGAGGGCCCAGACGGGCCAAAGATATATATATATATATATAATCATTCATCGGGAGGCCGATTGAGATCCATAAAACCTCAACCAAATCACAACCAACAAGAACTCGAGTTGCGACCAGCATCGGAAGATTCTCAGTCCCACTCCCGCATTCGACGTGCCTGGCGTAGCCGACAAAAACTACACGTTGTGGCCAGGGCGGGCGGGCGGGGGCCACAGCGAAGAAATTCACGCGAACGGCCGAGCTCACCGTGGGGCGGTGGTCGCGCCCGTAAGCCGCCACCTCTAGGGGCCCTCGTATGGCGCCCCTAGCCGCCCGCATGGGGCGCCCCCATTTGGCCTGTCGCCTCACTCTGTCCACCATCCAGTTCCCTCTCCCCACGTCTCGTCGGAGTAGAGGTCGTCGGACTCTGGGCAGCTTGTGTCGCCCTTGGTGGACCTCTTGTTGGTGGTGGTCTTCTGCTTCTGCTTTGTGGTGGGTCCCAGCATCAAGAGCTCTGCGGCGACATCTTTCACCTTCTTCGTCTTCAGATTCGTCCTGATGCCGTCGACCAGCTGCTGCTGCTGCTTGCTGTAGTTGGCGCGGGACTCCATCGCACGGAGTATCTCGGCGGCTAGGTCTGAGGTCGCACGGGAGCCCACGTCCAGCACTTTCTTCGGCATTTTTGCACGGAGCTGCGTGAGGGCGAACGTCTTGGAGTACCGTTGGACGCTGGACAATGCCTTCCACCTGCCCCGCCTCCGCACCTGCTCTAGGCTGGCCCGTCCTCGGGCCACGTCCTCGCTGGGCCCCGAGTGGCGGAGCCCGTGCGGAGGCGGCGCCCAGGGCATCCCAAGCGAGCGACATGCGCGGCGCCACTCTTTGCGGAAGCCTGCCTGCTTGGGGCCGAAGATGGGCCCCGTGACATTCTTCTTGACGCCCTTCAGGGCCAGGATGAGGCTCGCGACCGTGCCGCGGCGGATGACGACCCCTTGGTTGCTGCCCGTCCTGCCCTCCTCGCCTCGGGCCGAGATGCCAAACAGGAGGCCCACGCATCGGCCATCCCAGATGACGCCGGCCTCGCGTAGCATCTCCATGTCCTGCCCCCGCCCGTAGACGTCGCACTGCACAAGGGTCCAGATGGCTTCATCCAGGAGCCCCGCCTCGAAGAAGTAGATGGCGATGGCGAAGACAGCTTCCTCAGGCAGAGGACCCCCTTTCCACAGAGATAACCAGCCTCTGCCAGCTCTGCAGGCTTCGCAAGGCCAGGGGAAGCTGGTTCCTCAGCTCAGGCCAAATCGCCAGCAGCCCGAACAAGACGATCGACCCCCACGTAGGACGGAGCCAGCCCTTGTAGCACTTCATGTCCATGTAGTCGGCCAGGGCGTGGCCCACGGCGTTCGCGGACCGCAGCTCCCAACCCTTGTCGACACAGTGGCTAAGAAAGTCTCGAACCTTCGGGGCCCACTGCGCCGCGGTGACGTCCGCCACGGAGTGGGTAAGCAGCCTTGTGAAGCCGCCCTCGCTGATGCCCAGGTGCGGCTCCTTCTCGTAGTTCTCCCACGCCCGTGGCCCTCGCTTCTGCAGGGGGATGTCTCCCGCCCTGGGTGGCTTCGGGCGAACCGCTCCAACAGGGTGGACTTCCTCCAATGCCATGGCGGCTACCCACCAGCGCATCCCGCACAGGCGCGGCCCAGGTCGCGTAGATCGTGACCTCGGCTGTCCGTTGGAGCGGGGCGTCGGTCGCTGTGAGCTGCCACCGTCTCGGGCGCCGCGCCGAGGAAGCCCCCCCGAGAGAGGCCGTCGGCGACGTTCAGCTCCGACGGGACGTAGCGGTAGTACCCATGAATCGCGAAGCTCATGGCGATCGCCGCCGCCTGGCGGCACAAGCGCATCAGGGCTGGTGAACTCGAGCGGCCCTTGCCCAGGGCCCCCAGAGCCACCATGCTGTCTGTGAGGATCAGGACCTTCCGCCTCCACATCCGAAATGATCTGGCCATGTGTCGCAGCAGGCCCACCACGGCCCGCGTCTCGTTGATGTTCGCGTGCTCCGTGATCCTCCACCCCCCGAAGTAGAGCGGCCGCCATCTCGCGATCGGCATCCAGGCGGGGGACAGCGGGGGGACTCTGACTCGATCGCCCCGCCCCACCTCGATCCTCGCCCTTCCCGGCCTCGGCGGGCCGAAGGACGAAGTGGATGGAGACACGCGCGAGCCCGTCGGATCGGGGCCACTCATCTCCTTCGTCATGCGGGCGAACGCCTCGATGATCACCTCCGCCAGCGCGGCGCACAGCGGCGGCTGGCACGCCTGGGCGGAGGCGGTGCAGAAATCGGGACGGCCTCGCTCCGCCCGTCCCATGAGTACTGTCTGATGCCTCCCTCGGTGGTTGCACCTCAAGCAGAGACGGTCCGCGGCGAGGTCCAGTGCGTCGTCGTAGAACCCGAAGATGACAATCATGGTCGGCTTCATCGACGGGGCTCCGTAGCGGCACTGGTCGATCCGATTGATCCTCCCGCGCGCCTCCTCGAGGAGGCATGCCATCTCGGGTAGGTTCCAGATTGACGGGTATGGGTCCTCCTCTGGGTCCGCAGGGCGCCCCATCAAGCCCAGGCCTCCAGCTCGACATACCTCGCGGACCGCCTGCATGGCCGACAGCAAAAGGCGCGACCCTAGGTCCAGGCGGAGGCGCTCGAAGGCTGTGAATGACATGTCGCTCCGCCCCCAAGGCTCGAGGCGTGTCCGTAAGGGCCTGGGCCCCTTCCACAGGAAGCGAGCCCGACTCCAAGTTGAACATGGGGGCGAGGCGATCACTGCGTGGAAGTACCCGTCGCGCGCCAGGCTCAGGATCAGGCTGACGAACTCGTCGTTGGTGAGGTCGTGCTTCGGGTTGATCACCGCGTCGATGGACCAGACCTCGACCTCGTAGCCGTCGCGCTCCGCCCGCGAGTGGATGGCCCCCTCTAGATCCCCCTCCCGGCGCCTGCCCGCGAAGAGGTACAGCACCCGGTAGACCCTCCGACTTACCCGCGGCGGCGGTGCAGTCGAGGCCTCGATACACTCGTCGACGTCGTAGGCACACCCCCCAGCGTGGGGGGCCCAGGCGTCCTCCTCCTGGGCTGTGTAGATATCCTCGGGGGCATTCGTCCATCCCCTCATCTCGCTGTAAAGGGCGTCCTTCCTGACTTCCTCCAGCGAGGCGTCGGTGACCGCCACTCCGTAGCCCGTGTCGCCGGAGTCCGTCATGAACACCTGCCAGAGCCACGGAGCTTCGAGGTCTGTACGTAAGAGGGGTGCGCAGTATGCCATCGTAGTCAGATCCCACCTCGCCGCGTCCGTCAGTCGGAACGGCGTCTTGGCGGTCTCGGGACGTCTCATCTCGTGGTACACCTGGTCGAAGATGGCGAGGCCCGCGCGCTGGAAGATGGCCGCCCACGCCCACAACCCCGCGACGCGCTCGAGGAGCTCCGCGGTCCAGTACGTCCGCTCTACCAGCCGCAGCGTCACCAGAGCCAGGCCGCAGGTGCGGTCGGTCTCTGCTGAGACGGAGTAGGGTCGGCCTCGGATGACCGCCCCCAGCGACTCGAGCCCCTCGCCTTCGGTCTCCTTGTGGACGGGGAGCCCGACCTGCCTCAAGTAGTGCTTGACTCGGGCCGTCAGTCCGCTCACGACCTCGCTCACCGGCTGCTGCGCGCTGGCGGACGTGGCCATGACCCCGTAGTCGCCCATGTACGCCCAGTTCACCGACTCGAACCCCTCGGGCCCGGTCAGTTGAGGCGTCGGAG
Organism: Prorocentrum cordatum; assembly: GCA_963575745.1. Classification (NCBI taxonomy): domain Eukaryota; class Dinophyceae; order Prorocentrales; family Prorocentraceae; genus Prorocentrum; species Prorocentrum cordatum. Next base: position 280,393 of record CAUYUJ010016303.1, read on the forward strand.
CCCCATAGACCAGACGCGCGCCGACGGAGTCCTCCCCGAGCCCGCGCGCCACGCAGGCCTGCTGCGTGGAGTGGGCCAAGAACGGGGCCCACGACCAGCCCATGACTAGGACCTTCAGCGCCAGGAAGGGCCCGCCATCGGGGATGACGCAGTCCCGCCCCTTGGTCCTCATGTAGTCGACGAACTCGTGGACTGGCACCTCCTCCAAGACAAAGTAGGGCCAGACATCGGGCGGCGTCTCCCAACGATAGAACATGTCCGGGATGTCGCCCACGCCAGTGTAGACCACGCCCCTCTCGCCCAGGTTGGAAAGGTCCACGTGAGCAAAGGTCGCGGGGCTGCCGAGGGGCACGTAGGGGGGCCTCTGCCAGCGGAGGTTGGCCCGCCTCTGGTCCCAGATGGCGCGCGCCTGGCGCCTGGCGGGGCCGAGGGGGTCCCCCTCCTCCTGCAGGTACTTCTTGATGACTCCGAAAAGCGAGACCCCCTCGACCAGCTCGTCGGTGGTCCCGAGCATCCCCGCATCCCAAAGCCTCCCGGCTAGGCGGAGACGCGACGCCCTCGATCGGAGAGACGGATCTCGGTAGACATTCTGGCCCTTCAGCTCCTCGTCCATGGCCTTGCTGGGCTCGCGTAGCACCCCCCCCGCAACGTCGGAGAAGTACTCGGCGGCCAGCAGGCAGATGTCCACGAGCTCGGCAGGGATGGTCCCTGGCGGCGGAAGAGCCAGTTCCTCCACGTCGACGGAGCACATCGCGCCCTTTGGTAGCATCAGTCGAAAACAAGCTGGTAAGCTTAGGTATACAGTCCGCCTTAGGCGCTTCCATATCCCAGGCTTAGGCTCATAGCGCATGAGCAAGAGAGCGAGACGAAGCATGGGATCTGGAGTAAAGAGTAAGATGGGCATCGTCAATGGAAAAGGATGTTTTCCGATCTCGGATGCAAGTAGTGCGCCTCAGTGAGGCACAGTCACATATCTGGCCGGGCCCGGCTTGAGCCAGGCACGACAGCGGTACATGCTCGATTTATATCTCGCCTTTAACCTTCTCCGTTTAAAGTCGGAGGGGGAGGAGACGAGCAGGTACCGCACTACTATTATGCGGAAAAACAGTGCTAAGCAGCAGCGGCTGCCTACAAGGAAAGGGGCGCGCGAGTAGCCTCGCTACCGGCGAGTTTCCTCGCTGCTAAAGCGCACCTGCCCGCGGGTTTCCCCGCTGGCTCGGGAGGCAGGGCCGTCCTGAGACGACCTGCTCGCCCTATACGGTGTATGTTTCTTCAGCTCGTGCTTGAAGGATTGCTGGCCGGCCATTACTTGTAGGAGTAACGCGCGGACAATGCTACCTTTGGTATGACCATCGGCAGTCATATCCCGCGTGTCACACCATTGGACGCTTTCCACGATTCCACGTTCCATCATCTGGCGAATCCAGCTGATGTGCCCAAGCAGAGTACACTCTGTGGGCTTCTTCAGATCCTTGCTAGACAAAGATTTGAAGACAGACTTTGATACATAGACCACCCATTTCCAATATGTTCTTCAACTGTGTGGGGGTCAATGGTCCCGAGTGTAGCTCGTGGAGCGTTACAATGGTCGGGTAGCAGTCTTCCAAGTTGTGGGCTGCTGCCAGTGTTTCCGCAGAGTAGCTCGAACGCACTTGCAGTCGATGAGACTTGCAGTATGCGTCTACCAGGTGCACGACGGGTTTCCCCGCTTGCGTGTGGCCACGCCTCAGCAGGTTCGCCCCGCGGATACCGTAGCCTTTGACTTCGTCGTCTTCATCTCCGTTGAGACGACGATAGCCAGAATCGCTATGCAGGTCGACTTCTCCTGTTGGAGTCATAGCATGATACACGATCTTCTTCGGTCCTGCCTGCAATTTTCTGGTAACCGCGTTTAGTCGTCGTACCTGGATGTTTGTCGGTTCTTGGATACGTTGTAGTGAGACAACATAGACCATTAGCCATACCTGCGTGATCAACGCATAGGCTAGAGCGCCACGAAGACTAACGAACATATCAGAAATTGTCTTCGTCGCCTTGCTTTCAGGATCAGCTCCTGTGAGTTCTGGATGTGTAATAGGACGAAGCTGTTTGATGTATTCGTCCTGATCGAGAGTGACGCTCCCATCATCGGTCTTGTTGTACCGAACAGCACAGTTCGTGTATGTGTGCTTGTTCAGTTTGCACTTCCCAAACGTATCTTCAACACACTTGAAATACTTGTCGATAGCCTCTTCCTTCCCAGTCATATTGATGTCATCAACGTGCTTGGCTGTCAAGAGGTTTGGGCTCATCTCGAATTCTTCGTCGTATGAAGTAGGCTGTAGCCCAAAGCTCCTAGTGATGGACCTGAGCTTCAGTGAGAACGCCCTGGGAGCATCCTTCGTGCCTGTCCCCGGTTTCAGACACCGGAGACAATGCTTTGATTCGTCATATGACTCAAAGCCTGGCAGTGTGCGAAGGACAGCTGCAGATCCAGGTGGTAGTGTGAAACACACCTCACGTTCTTTCTCGCCCGTTGCCGCGGCGAGCTCGCCATAGGTCAGTCCCTTCAAGAAAGCCATGTTGATGTCCAGGGAAGCGATGATCCAAGCTTTGTTGCATGCAGCAGAACTTGCGAGCAGTTTCTGGCTTGACCTCCTTGCCGTGCCAGAGAAGGTTTCGACATCAAAGGCTTCAAGGTCCATGAAGCCACGGAGTACCAAGCGTAACCTGATCGTCCTTTCCATTTCGCCCTTTTCGTTCTTGACAAACTTCCATTTGTATACGTAGCGTGACGTCATGATGTTAGACGCCTTGCTTAAGTCAGTCATCTGGAAGCATTTGTTGTCAAGCAAAGTCTTCAGTTCTGTGTAGAGGGCTTTGGAAACTTTGACCGGATTTGCTTGGATGTCGGCCTTCGTGAGTAGATCGTCTTCCTTGACGACCACGGCACGTTTGGAGGCAGCGCTAACGTATACTCGCATAGTTGACGCTGCTGTCATCCAACAATCGGTGTTGCTGCTCGGACAGGGCGACTTTGGACCATGCTGCAGTGAAGAAAAAAAAAAAAAAAAGAAAATAAGAAGAAAAAAAGAAAAAAAATCCAAAAAAAAAAACGAGAAAACAAAAAAATTTGAAAGGGAAAAAAAAAACAATAAAGAACAAACAAGAAAAAAAAAACAAAAGAAAAAAAAAAAAAAAAAAGAAAAAAAAACGGAAAAAAAAAAAAAAAACCAAAAAGAAAGAAACAAAAAAAAAAAACAAAAAGAGAAATAAAACAAAAAAAAAGAAAAAAAAAAAAAAAAAACACGAAAAAAAAAAAAAAAAAAAAAAAAAAAAACAAAAAAAAAAAAAGCAGAGCTCGATATACTTCCCGTGATCATCGGAGTCCAGATCATATTTGCTATCCGGTTCCGTGGAGCATAAAGGAACGTAGTAAGAAGTGTCCATGTCGTATCCTGGCGGGTGACCCCGCTCCGGCAAGTGGCCTTGCACATCTTCACAGGTCGTAGAGACTAATACACACTGTGTATCTGTCATGTATGTAGGAACTGTATGCATGACTTCCTCTGTGTCAGCTTCAAGGAGTGTTCTGTCATCCATCAGTTCAGCATACCACGACTTCAAGACAAAAGCATCCAGATCTTCTTCTGTCTCCTCTCTGATGGTCGGAAGCCGACCATCGTTGTCCGTAGGAGGCTCCTCAGGAGCAGCTGCTGGAGGTGATTCGCTTGGTGGTGGACCATCAGCGAGTTCCTCAAACTTAGTGAGATCTTGGTCAAACCCAGCAGACGGCTTCCTGGATTTAAGACACTGGATGATGCGTGAGTGTGTGGATCCTGTGATGTCATAGATGTTCAAGGCAGTGCCATCAGCTTCGTAGTAATGAAACCCAGGGGTCACATCGTTATCATAGTGCACTAGTGTACAGCTGTCTGCATAGGGTGCAGCAGGCAGCTTCGTCAGGCTCTTGGCGAGTCGTACAGCAACAACGTTTTCAATACGAAAGTAGTTGCGTATGAGGTGCTGAAGAGCCAAGTGCACCTTAGGTGAAAGTCGGCTCGCAGCAGTCATCTGCAGCCGACCCTGTTTCGTTGGTAGATATCCAAAAGTCATGGCGGGTTTCCCCGCTGGCAGACCGGCAATAAAGGCCAATACTGTTCGAAGGGCCGTATTGTCCGATCCTATTTCGCGGACCATAAGTGCTTCGATGTACAGTGTGTGTCGTGTGTCAGGATACTGTACTCGTACTTCGCGATTGCCGACCTTCACGATGACCTGGCCTCGGTCAGGTTCGTTGCGGATGACCGGGTATGGACCACTCCATCCACCCCAGTCGTCTTTCGTGGTGGTCGGACGGTGATAGTCCACGAGATCTCCTTCTTTATAGTGAAATTCACCCGTAGCAGTAGTCTTTGTACGGAGAGCCCTGTTCGTCTTGGCAACCGCAGTGGCCTGCGTAATTGCCTCCAGACTAACCCTCCTGATTGTTTCCTCCCTTGAGTGATCTGATGATTCAGTGGGCTGATCATGATCCAAGACAGGGAAATCAGGAAGCATAGCTGGCTGTCTACCATACAGCGCATTGTACGGAGACACTTCATTGTAGAAGGTAAATGCGTTGCTGGCAAACAAGGCTTCATGTAAGAGACGAGTGAAATTGAGAGGGATATGTAATCTATTCAATTCTTCTCCCATCACGTGTAGGAGGTGTCGAAGAATGCCGTTCCTAGCTTCGATAGTTGTAGCGTGTTGGCCACGCGCTCGAATACGAAGCTCTGTTCCCTTAGCCTTAAGGATGGCCTTTGCTGTATCATTATTCAGTGCTCCTTCCCCATCGGAGTATAAGATTTTAGCAGGGCCATGCTGCATCCAATTCGTATGATAGGCATCGAGAACAGTATGCATAGCTTTATCAGGAATCTCTGTGCCAGCTGCCCAGCGAATACAACGGTCGATGATGTGAAAAACAATATGTTCCTGTTTATAAAAGAAGAGATCACATTCGACTTCTTCGTTGAAACGTCCTGGCAGTGACACGGACGGCATCACCGTGTTGCCTGGTTTATCCCAGGCTCGACATTCTCTACACGAGTCACAAATGCCTTTGATCAGACTCAAACGGGTTTCACCCAGACCAACCTTGGTTAGAATCATCCGCATTTTTGGCTCCTTGGCATGAAACCATCTCAGGTGGAGTTTGCTGAGTTCTCGCTGCACTACAGCTGGGTCGAAGCTGCGCAGGTTTTGGAGGCTGAGCTGAACGTCGAAGCGAGTCCAATCAGGGAGCCTTGGCCTTGGCCTCGGCTCTGCTTGAGGCTGCGGCGGTGGTGGAGGATCTCCTCCCTCCATGCGTCCGCGCCTTGCTGCAACTTGTGGCAGTCCACGGTGATCGTCAGA